>JAVTVY010034432.1:0-15431 GCA_036873755.1 Hanleya hanleyi
TGAACACGACAGAATGTCCTCTTCCGTCTGTCTGTATGCATAGAACCTCTGTTGTAAGAGTGGCAGTCGGTCATCATCCCCAAAGACATGAAGCAACACAGAAATTATTTCCTCCGGATATGTTTTGATGCCCTCACCACGGCCGATTATCTCCTGACGAGCCTTCCCTCCCAAATTGCTGAGAATTAAATTGGCAAAGTCAACTCGCGACAGTTTACGAGCCTCTGCTTGACTTCGCACATCAGCGACCCATTCTCTAATTGATGGTTCGCTCGATTTCTCGGGCCGGTCTCTAAATTTCTCCAGACGCTGACTCGAAAGCAGCACAACAGGCTTAGGCTCGGGAAGGGATGACCGCTCATTAAGCTTAGCATCTTGCTCTCTGACACGAACCCTAAGGGCTTCTAGCTCCTGGCTTAACTTCTCTATAGCATCAGCCTCGGCCATACTGCGTTCATTACAGCATTTACCAATCAATAGTTAAATGATTCAATCAGTGGGCATGCAAAACAATTACAAATTCAATTTACATTCACATTTGAACACAATACATTTCTACTTATCATTACTCATACTCAGTATTGGCAAATGCACACAAAAACCTTACCACCATTACCAGATGACCAGTTTCCAACAGTCTGCCCATAGTTCATCGCAGCAGTTCATACTGCTTGGTTGGCAACTGTTCTCAAATCTGTGAGTCAAAGTCATAGTTCATCACACTGGAAAGGAATCCAAAGTTCATAAGGCTGTAAAGAAGGTCAAAGTTCATCGCATTTGAAGTCAAAAAGTCAAAGTTCACACTTGAAGTGAAGTCACAGTTCACAACTTGAAGTGAAGTCACAGTTCATCACACTTGAAGTCAAAGTTCACACTTGAAGTCACAGTTCATCACACTTAAAGTTAAGTCACAGTTCATCACACTTGAAGTGAATTCTAATTACACACAGATCTCTCCTCCCCAATCCCATTTGTCTGTCTGGTCGCTCCAGGCAACATCACAAGATACGTCTGGCAGCTCGGGGGAATTTGGCCACGTCGAAATTGAAACATCCTCCGAACTTGGAAACGAGGTATCCCACTTCTGACACCATGTAAGAAAAATGTAGAGACACTCCGGAATAAAGGAAGATAAAACACCACATCTGGAGTCTGATGTTCTTTTATATACCAGCGAATTCCAAGTACACACAATCCTGGACCAAGTCCTGTCAATACAAAGATACAATTTGTAAAGTTTGTTTATCAAAATAGGACTGGTATTTTACTTATATGATAACCATGGTGATAACAGACCAATGCGATACCATGCCTAAGATACTTCAAGTTTGTGATGCGGGGAAATGCACCCTAAGTGTGATATCGAAATGGAGAATGAATATCAGAAGGAAGTATCCGTCTCCTTATCAAGGAACTAGAACTATTAATGAATGACTGGAACAATTAATCAATGACTAGAACAATTAATCAATGACTAGAACAATAACTGCATAGTGGAATTAACAATTGAGTAAGTTGACAAATAATATGACAATTCATGACTCGGCATGGACAGTGACAATGACATAATGAATACCAGAAATAGCGAATTATGACTAGAATATCCAATGCATTAATTGGTGAATCATTGCTGACAAATTAATCAAAGGACATTGACTTATTAAGTAATCATGAGGCTGACTGATAATTATTAACATGAAGTGGACCACTGACAGAATCCATCCAACAATATATGCCGAAAGCATTATTCATGTAATTTACGGTAATACATTCTTACCCCCAACTGCCACTTGGGGAGTTAGTTACACACTTCTCCAGTTACCATGGTTACGCACCCTTAACCATATCATGGATGCACATCATCATCATCTGTAATATGATACAACACTGTCCACTATTATAGAGTATAATCAAATTAATTCAATGAAATCTAACCTAATCAATTTATCTAGCCAATTCAATGAAAACTCTTGTCTAATTATGTCTGAATAAAAATCTTAATACAATTATTTCATACAACCACTTGTCCAGGCTGTTTGCTATATCTACAGTTACATGTATACATATGGAGAAAGGGAGGCAACTTTGCACTGGCAAATTGCACATGTACGGCTTCACTATGCAAGCCACGCGTGCATCAAGAAATCTCTATGAAAACAATACATTTTCATCAATCCCAATATTTCATGTTATCTAATTGATTCTATTGTCATTCATTATTGCTATAATTAAATGATTCGTATCTGAATAGCAGGCAACTTCCTTTGAACTTCATACCAGTGTTACAATGTATAGCACACGTTATCGCTATGCAAGAAAACAATAAAATGCGTTCCTCAATCTGACAATCTTACAAAATTCCATAAGTTCCCGCTCTGCTCTACATTTATATCGTACATTCATAGATCAGATGGCTAAGTTACTCACATTTCTGGGCCTCCAAGCCTCCGCAGAAATCAGAAAATGTCGCATTAAATGCAGGATACAAAATGAACAAAATGGCTGAAACACATGGTCAAGACGGAGTCACGTGATCTCTAAACATAGAGTCCCTGAGCAGAAATAATTGCTCTAACAAACTTAGTATTTCATTAATACATTATCCACAAGTTGTACAATCTATCAATACAGAAAATAACGTCTGAAAGACGTCTTGAGGGACAGATTTCTAGCAGTAATACAAAACCCTAACTGCAGGCAGGAGTGGTTAAGGACTCAATTCACAAATACAATAGAGGTCCCTAATGGCCTCTACATTGGCAAGTAATTTAATGTGACGGATATCGGGTTTCTTCTCCTTGTAGGACAGATGAGAAATGACACGCATGTTGAACACCAGGTTGCAGCTGACGTTTGTAACTCAGGTATGATGATGCTATAATAGACATTCAACTTCTTGGTCAGGTTACTAGACTCCCACTCCAGTTTAACCTGTCCTGTGCACTACATTGGTCTTGACCCCAGACAGCGTGAATTCATACGCATTCACATCTGTGATGAGGACATGCAGTTCAATGCAAGATATGAGCAAGATATATACACGTCAATTCTCATGAAGTTAATTGAAGTATCCAATTACTTTATATAGTGTATTTATTTGAACCCAGATTTCAGTTCATTTGAGACAATGAAACAAAATTCACCATTTAGGTTGAGAAGGGCTACTCTTCGTTTAACTCGGACACATCAAGTGCGTCGTAAGCCGGGGGGGGGGGGGCGGGGTGTTGATGGGTGCGAAAGACTCCCCCCTCTCAGTGCCCAGTCGTATGTTTTTTTCCTGTGTTGGACAGCACAGTAATGGGCTGATATGTAAGCATAGGAAATGACCCCCTCTGAGGAAACCTGGTGACGCCCATGCATGTACAATGTACATGATTTTACATCTCAGATTTTGGTCATTTTGTATCCATGTGGATGGCACACAGACCAGATGAAACTGACGGCCACGAAGGTTCGGTCAAAAGTAGTATATAAACAGTGGTATGTGAATAATGATTGACGGACCAGACACTTGTAATGACCGATTCTGTCGGAGTTTTGAGGTTGAGGTGTGAGGCTGGCGGCATGACATCACGGATGATGTCAAATCCGGGTCAAAAGTCACATCCGGGTCACGGGACTTTCGTCAATCTGCGCATGCGCAGTCGTTAAAGCGTAATTTTAAAATACAAAATATATAAATTATTATTGTTATGTTGAATATTTATTTTTACAGAAGACAAATTATCAAGGCGTATACAAAACTGCCTCAGGGGGTTAGGTAACGGAGTGTGTACACCCTTTTTGTTTTTGTGAATAGATATCTATTTTCAGTGGTGCGTGTGATGACAGTAATGGACATATTATTTAAATTCTTTCGCTTCTGATCCTTGTACAGGTGCTTCACTGACCGAGACATTGGAGGGAAAATTAAAGAAATATATCGGTAAGATTCGGATACAGGACTCCGCGTCTTTACCCTAACATAGCGTCGACTGAAGTTTAAAATTGGGCTTTCGTCTGTTTTTGGATTTTTTTCTCATCATTTCAGCATGAATCTTTTTATATATATATAAAACACGACGCCTTTGAACCAAGATAATATTTCGATGTATTATCACGGCAAACACGGGGACTTGAAAACATTAGATTCAAGGTGTGATATTTTAGATATATTAAAAACTCCGTGCTAAAATGCATACGAGAAAGCTGACTAAAAACGGACTGAAGCCCAATTTCAAACGTCAGTCCACGCTGTTTTGTGTAACTTTTGATTCTGAGCGGTAACACAATAAAACATGGGTATTTTGTCTGTACGAAACACAGTTTTTTTGTGTGCAGAATTGTCCTGAAACCTGATGACGTAGGCCCCCTACATCCATGACAATAAAATCCCACTTTCATCCCTTGATGCAATGCAGGCCCCTGACATCCATGACAATTAAATGGCTTGTGGGGATCCTGAAACAATTCAGTGAGCCTGTCACCTCCCTCATGTAACATGACATCAACTTAGTTGCCAGCGCGAGATCACCGAACTGGCAAAGTCGGAAGAGCAAACTTTAATTTGGTGTATCAGATTACATATAGGGCTTCACGCCTTGCGGCACATGTACTTTGCGTTGACAATGAGAGTTTAAATGGTTTCGTGTTACATAAGCGATGTTAGATTTCTGGATAACTGATCACATGTCATGCAGATGAATGAATACATAATTCATCACATGATTGAGAGAGATATAATACGTCATCAAGGTATGGGACCATTAAAGAATTACAAGTAGTATTTGGCTTTACTAAAGTGACACTAAGGGAGTTTTTCGTATTTTGCTGTAAATACTCCTTGAAAAGTGAAATAATAACTCAATACGACTTATAGTTGGCACATGACAATGTCAATCAAATTGGTTTGACAAAGCCACTTTCTTTCTTAAAGGAGAAAATATCACATTTATCGCGGATTACGACCGCGGACTGTGTAAATTTCTCTGGTGTTATCCACTGTACGTTTATTAACCGTATCTGGCCTGGGTTTTTTGGGACCTGTCCAGGCCTGAGTAGGGGCCATTTCACCCCCGCCTCCGGCCCTGCACTAAATATTCTTCAACCTGGGCTTTCTGGGACCTGTCCAGGCCTGGCTCCCCCCCCCCCACCCAGTTATTTTTCTTACCCCTTGAGCTAGGGGGCTGAGACTTACCACACCATATCCTTGCGTCAAGCTCTACCAGAAAATGTAAAAAAATCCAAGATGGCCGCTTTGATAACGGCATTTTTGGGTCGATTTTTCAGTCCGATTTTTTGATTTTTTTATTTATGCAATTTTTCTATAAAAACTGAATGATAAATTAGTAAATATTAATGTCATGTGAAATAAAATAGTTTTTACCAACTTTTCATCGAGGAAAAGCAGAAATTTTGAAGAAAAATGACGATAATATCACTTTTCTGGTACCCCACATGGTCACCAGCTTGAATTTACCCATGATGCCCTGCTCGAGGGGTTATGTAAGTAGGCTCAAAATGATCCCAATATGATCAACTATGAAGCCATGGAGTGTCAGCTCTTAATTTTTTGTCGTTCCCTTGGGTCAAGCTCTACCAGAAAATGTAAAAAAAATCCCAGAAGGCCGCTTTGATGTTCAAAAAAAGGCATTTTTGGTCGACTTTTTCGGTCAGATTTTTTCGTATTTATTTATGTACTTTCTCCGCAAAAATGCATGATAAATTAGTAAATATTAATCTGATGTGAAATAAAATAATTTTTGCCCACCATTCTTGGCGGAAAAGTAATTTTCGAGAAAAATGATGAAAACATAATTTTTTTGATACCGGTGCCCCACTGGCTACCATTTTGAATTTACTCATGATTCTCTGCTCGGGGGGTATGCATATAGGCTCAAAATGACCCCAATATGATAAGCCAAAATATCCAGAAGTGTCAGCTCTCGTTTTTGTGTCGCCCAAGAGATGGCGCAGAAAGTTTGGCGGGGGGGCATGATGACTCCCAATCGTGACCAAAACTGGCAGTATGTGTTTTCATTCAGAAACAAGGTTTCGCGATCTGATATTACAAGTACCGGTAGGCCTACGGGTATATTGTTTTCAACGCGTGCATACAAGAGCTTTTGCTTTTCTTTATACAGATATCGAACTAAAACTGGAGGTTCGCAATAAGCCACGATCCGGAATGTGTCCAAATCGTTCGCACAGCTCGCTGCCATTGGTGACGAAGGAAATGGTCCTGAATTCCCCGGTCTTCAAACAGGCATACAATGAATTCTTGATCTTTGATTGTGTATTGCTGAAGGAAACGATGCACGGAAAACTTTTCGTACATCTTGCTACTCTCTCATTCCATTCCTTTGAATCAGTAGATGCCTTCTCAGAATATATGTGGAGAGAAGCCTCAAACATATTCGACAAGGCCCTTGGGCATATCCGGGTGATAGAGAAATTCCAGTCATGTGGCTATCACGAGGTAGTAGCTTCAGTTCACCAGGTGCAGATACGGAATTTCTCAAGTAGAGCTGTCCAAGGCGAAGTTGAAGCGAAACTTGTTCGTACTGAGAAAGACGAAGAGGGAGAATCTGAAAGGAGGCGACTCAAGTATATTTTGTTGCTTATAACTTGCTACGATGGACCTGTTCATCATTGGATCTGTCTGTCTGTCCAAATTTAATTCCTGAAACTTATCTGGGGAGCGTTGATAGGATACTCCGACACGCAGCCCCTACAAGATATTTTATAATACTGATTTGTATTGGATGTAGGGTGCCAGTTTAACCGGCAAAATCGACTTAGCTGCCGGACCGAAATGTCCGGCAGTCAAAAAACGATACTTTATGCGCCATTTTCTCCACTCAAAAAAATGAAACCCACATTTAAAGTTAAATCTCGGACTTGGAATCCGTTCCAAACTTTCCGTGGGTAGTTTATTCGAACATTCTATACAGCTTTCCTGAACCGAGAAAAAAAAATCCGCAATGTTTAAATTCTTCACCCAATGAATAATCAATAGCGCTGCATTCTCCACATTCGGGGACGGTCCAGCAGCTAGAAGATTTTGCCGGTTAAACTGGCAGATCCTATACATTCAATAGAAATCAGTATTATAAAATATGTTGTAGGGGCTACTGTATACTGTCAATGTCACATTACGACGGAACGGGGTTTCTCTGGATTTATCAGTTAATATAACACAGTAGCTGTCGAAACTCGCCATATATTCCAAACTCTATCTGTGCAATTATATGCCGTCAAATATATTTTCCTGAAATGAGAAATTGTTAAAAACAATCTCCAAAGTTTGTCACGTCCGGGCAACTAACTGCATGTTGTATACACGATCATGTCGACAACCGGGCAAGTCCATTTTCTCCCAAAGGAGTCAGAGAGCGGCAGTGTGCATGGGCAGATAGTTTTCTCTTTTCTGCTGCTTTCAGTGAGAATACGAATTATACCAAATGACTCTATACTACTTTGCATCAAAACATACCCAGTAGTGTTCCAAACAACAAATTAGTATTTTTTTCTTGAATAATGTCGTCGAAGTGGGTTTTAGGACACGAATAGCATACATGTGGGAGAAAACGTATTGGAGCCATGACCTTTGGTGCATGACGTCACAACCTGATTACGATTGCGCCGTAAACGTCATAGTCTATGACGTCGGGCGTTGTTACGAAAGATTCACCCAACTGTGGAAGTTCTAGTGTGATGTCGCTGACATTTTGACGTCACAACAGGCATTTGAGCGAGATCGTAATCAGGTTGTGACGTCACAGGTCAAGCGGTTACAGCTTTCGCCGTTTTGAAAGGGCGTGAAATTGTCGCACTTTACTGCTGCTATTTCCAACCTTGGGCAGTTTGAAAACATAAAAAATGTCAAACAAGTCTATATAATCATCTCTACAACAATTTAGCACAAAAAAGTAGCAGATTTTGAGACCATTTTGTATAACCTTTCAGGTGATATGGCTAACGTCAAATTAATACAACGAGAAGCCACAATGGGAAAATAGAAGCAATACATATGCGGAATGAGTTACCTCCCCTAGAGCACTGCCACTCTCCGATTCCTTTGTGAGAATTGGGACTTGCCCTGCTGGTGTTACAGCCCCGACAGGCATGTACGTCTGTTGCTCGGACGAGACAAACTTTGGAGATTTTACAACAATTCCTCATGTCAGAGAAATATTTTTGATGAGAAATAATTGAACAGATAGAATTAAGATTAATTACAATAATATCTCGTGATTAAGAATACTGATCAGCGAAACGGAATTGATATTTTTGGAACATCATGTTTTGCAGGCATCATTGAAAACTGTTGACCGCTTTTGTCTTGCAGGAAATTAGCCTAGTTTTATGTATACTATGATTTATCCTTTCAATTTGGTGCTAATGCTATTGTATGAAATAAGTCTTTGGATTATGGACACGAAAATCCTTTGATGGACGACGGCTGAATATTGAATGACGGACTAGACGCTTGTATTGAAGTGATCTTGGCCTTGTTGTTAAACCGAGTTTAACAGAAAACGTATATCAGTAAATGAACTATGACTAACTTCCACAATTGAAACCATCCATGCATTGACATCCGAATAGCCGATGGGTTTTGAAGCTCATTGGTCTAGTTTTTATACGCCCGCCAAAAGGCGGACGTATTATGTGATGGCGCGGTTTCCGTCCGTCTGTCCATCCGTCTGTCCGTCTCCCGTGTCCGGTCTATATCTGAGACAGTTTTCTATCTACAGTTCTAATTTTTGGTGAGACGATGTGTCGCGTACCAAAATTGAGGTCGAGGTCAGAGGTCAAAGGTCACTGTTGCCTAAAATTAGGAAATCATTGATCATTGACAGTTTTCTATCTAGAGTTCTAATTTTTGGTGAGTGGATGCCCTAGGGGGGGACGATGTGTTGCATACCAAATGTAGGTCGAGGTCAAAGGTCAGTGTGACATAAAAATCAGGAAATCATTAAAAATTACTAATTTTTGGTGAGTGAATTCAATAGGGGGAAATAAAGTGTCGCATACCAAAATATAGGTCAAGGTCGAAGGTCAAAGGTCACTGTGACCCCAAAATCAGGAAATTATGAAAAATAACATTTTTTTGTGTCAGTAAATACATTAGGGGGAAACAATGTGTCACATACCAAAATGCAGGTCAAGGTCAAAGGTCAATGTCACTGTGACTCCAAAATTGTGAAATTGTTAAAAATCATGATTTTTTGTGTCCATTGAGAAATTACAGGGAGATGGTTTGTCATGTACCAAAATTTAGATCAAGGTCAAGAGTCAAGGTCACTGTGACCCCCAAAATCATGAAATTAATAAAAATCATGATTTTTTTTGTGTCCATTGATACATTGACGGAAGACGATGTGTCATGTACCAAAATTTAGATCAAGGTCAAAGCTCAAGGTCACTGTGACTGCAAAATCAAGAAATCATTGTCACATTTTCATATGCCTGTCGAAGACGAGGTCATGTAATGCGATGTTGCGTTCTGTCCATTCATCCATTAACATTTGTTGTCCATGCGATATCTTTAGTTTCAAGGTATGGAATGGTATCAAATACCTTAATCGCATGGCGAAGAGGAGCCATACATCAATTTGTCAAAGGTCAAGGTCACAGTCCCCCAAAACTGAATCAAGTTTAGCGGACTATATGTTTTCTCCCCTACATGTATATGGCATTTGTCCTGTGGAGTTGTCTCCCATGTTAGTAGTATAGTAAGTGGAAAAAAGGTAACATTGCCCTCTTTGCACTTAAACTTGAGGGGTAACTCGTGATTTCCCTAAAGAATCCGACAGGGGGCGCCACCAGTTCAAAGCATGTACTGATATGTTATGGATTGCATCAGCCTTGGCTGTGTGCCAAGTGTTGACCACTATAGTTCGGTTAACCTTTGACCTTTGTATTCCTCCGCGGTGATGCGGTCATGTCTGGCGGTGATGCGGTCGCCTCCGCGGAGAAAAAGTAGTCCCCAGAATTCAAATACACTGCATGGTCCGATTGGGTCGTATGAGGTATCATTGTGAAGCTTATGTGAGGGGGCATCTGATGGGCTGGGTGCGGGGTTGAAATAGCGTCATTCTGCGCATGCGCGGTGGCCAAAGGGTATGGAAATAGACGTTTTGGCGTCTAGGGCAGCCACTAATGGTCCGATGGGGTTGAGTGAGGTATCAAAGTGAAGCATTCCTGAAGGGGCATCCGATGCTGTGGGTGTGGGGTTGGAATAGCGTCATTCTGCGCATGCGCGGTAGACCAAGGGTATGGAAATAGACGTGTTTGGATCTAGGTAAGCCCCTAGTGGGCCGATGGAGTCGAGTGAGGTATCAATGTGAAGCCTATATCAGGGGGCATCTGACTGGCTTGGGCGTTGTCACCATTCTGCGCATGCGCAGACAGGGAATTGTGGGAAAAGGGTATGGAGATAGACGTTTTGGGATCTAGGTAAGCCCCTAATGGGTCGATAGAGTCGTATGAGGTATCCATGTGAAGCACACATGAGGGGGCATCTGACTGGACTAGTGGCTTGGGCATTGTCACCATTCTGCGCATGCGCAGACAGGGAATTGTGGGAAAAGGGTATGGAGATAGACGTTTTGGGATCAAGGTAAGCCCCTAATGGGTCGATAGAGTCGTATGAGGTATCCATGTGAAGCACACATGAGGGGGCATCCACCTGGGCTAGTGGCTCGGGCGTTGTCACCATTCTGCGCATGCGCAGACAGGGAATTGTGGGAAAAGGGTATGGAAATAGACGTTTTGGGATCTAGGTAAGCCCCTAGTGTTCCTATGGAGTCGTATGAGGTATCAATGTGAAGCACACATGAGGGGGCATCTGACTGGACTAGTGGCTCGGCTGTTGTCACCAGTCTGCGCATGCGCAGACAGGGAATTATGGGAAAAGGGTATGGACATAGACGTTTTTGGGTCTAGGTGGGCCACTCCTGGTCCTATGGAGTCGTATGAGGTATCAATGTGTAGCCTATGTGAGGGGGCATCCACCTGGACTAGTGGCTCGGGCGTTGTCACCATTGTGCGCATGCGCAGACAGGGAATTGTGGGAAAAGGGTATGGAAATAGACGTTTTTGGGTCTAGGTGGGCCACTCCTGGTCCTATGGAGTCGTATGAGGTATCAATGTGAAGCCTATGTGAGGGAGCATCCGCCTGGACTAGTGTGTCGTCCGTATTGAACATTCTGCGCATGCGCAGACAGAGAATTGTGGGAAAAGGGTATGGAAATAGACGTTTTGGGGTCGAGGTGGGTCACTATTGGTCCTATGGAGTATGAGGTATCAATGTGAAGCACACGTGAGGGGGCATTTGACTGGACTAGTGGCCCGGGCGTTCATGCGCAGACAGGGAATTGTGGGAAAATGGTATGGAAATAGACGTTTTTGGGTCTAGGTGGGCCACTCGTGGTCCTATGGAGTCGTATGAGGTATCCATGTGAAGCATTCGTGAAGGTGCATCCGACGGGGTGGGCGACACGTGGAACTGACGTCATTCTGCGCATGCGCAGTAGACCAAGGTTATGTAAATAGACGTTTTGGGATCTAGGTAAGCGCCTAATGGGCCGATGGGCTCATGTGAGGTATCAATGTGAAGGATACGTGAGGGGGCATTCGCCTGGAC
Organism: Hanleya hanleyi; assembly: GCA_036873755.1. NCBI lineage: Eukaryota > Metazoa > Mollusca > Polyplacophora > Lepidopleurida > Hanleyidae > Hanleya > Hanleya hanleyi. The sequence goes on from JAVTVY010034432.1 coordinate 11,633, forward strand.
TAGTGTATCGGTCGTTGTCAACATTCTGCGCATGCGCAGACAGGGAATTATGGGAAAAGGGTATGGAAATAGACGTTTTGGGGTTTAGGTGAACTACTAATGGTCTGTTGGAGTCGAGTGAGGTATCAATGTGATGCATACGTGAGGGTGCATCCGACTGGGTGGGTGTGGGGTAGGAATATCGTCATTCTGCGCATGCGCAGTTGGGTGTAGTAAGTAAAGTGGTCATTTTAGGGAAGTGAAGGAAGGTATTTGGTGTAGAGATGGATCACTGTTGCTCCGAATGCATCGTGTGGGGTGTCATTTTGTAGCTATCGGGGTGTAGACCCCGATTTGTGGGCTGTCCACGTCATCTGTGATGTCATGGGTGACGTCATCAGGACGAGTAGTAGCGCAAATGAGCATTTTGGGACAGTGAAGGAAGGTATTTGGAGTGGAGAGGGGCCATCCTTGGTCCGAATGCGTCGTGGGAAGTGTCATCTTGCAGTTCTCGGGATATAGACTCCATTTAAGGGATGTCCAAAGAATCTGTGACGTCATCGGTGACGTCATCAGTACGAGTAGTAGCGAAAGAACATGTTTTATAATTGGCTCAGTGCCAATTTTTCCCCACGATTTGCGGGATGTCCACAGCATCTGTGACGTCACTGGTGACGTCATCAGTACGAGTAGTAGCGAAAGTGAGCATTTTGGGTCAGTGAAGGAAGGCATTTGGTCTAGAGATGGACCATCCATATCTGTCATGCATTATACCATATCTTTGCTGTATTATACCATATCTGTCTCGCTTCATTCCAAATCTGTGCTGCATTATACCATATCTGTCCTGTGTTATACAATATCTGTCCTGTATTATACCAAATCTGTCGTGTATTGTGTCATATTTGTCCTGTATTATACAATATATGTTCTCTGTTATACCAATTCTGTGCTGTATTATACAGTATCTGTCCTGTATTATATCAAATCTGTGCTGTATTATACCATATCTGTCCTGTGTTGTATCATATATGGCCTGTATTATACAATATATATTCTGTATTATACAACCGCATAGCAGTTGTCATGAATAACAACAAGTTCAGCAATGTTCATACAGTTTATTATCCCCAATGTTACATCATACCTAGGCTGGGGGAGCCGCCCTAGGTATGTTTAGTATGTTCATAGCAAAACAAATTGAAATATCAAACACCATGTTTTATTATTTAACGCGCCGTCACATTAGGTACAAGTGTTTACTGAGCTCAAGTCAACGACCAGCATGTAGACATATAGAGTCTGTACGGCATGTTATGGTATTCGTCAGTGCACGGGTGACGCGTTCAACCGATGGGTTGGGCGGTCAGCTTGGTCGCGAAAAACGTAACATTGGTGACCCGCTCCACTATCCACTTGGTGTTGGGGCGTTGTTGTTGGGCCCATTCCAAGGGATCCACGGTGCCCAGTTTCTCCAGCATCGTCTCTAGCGACGCCCTATCCGTGATGGTAAACGGTTGGTCAAATACCCGGATGTTACTGCTCGGGTAAAAGTATCGGACTTGGTCTGTCTCCTTATGCTTCAGCACATAACCAAACGCCAGATTTAATTTGAACGACGTAGCTTGGTCTTTGAAGACGGCTTCCATGTAGCTGCGTAGACGGGCGAGGTCGGTCAGTCGGAAATTGTAGATATCTTGAATAGGGCGATGACGGTGGAAACAGTGCCGTATCATGGTCCAATGGCGCCGATAGATGTCACTCGCTGGATGGGCGTCCTGTAACAGGTCGCTAGGAGCATCCACTGCATCTTCCAAAAAATGTTCGATGTTGTCAGGCGTATGACTCGAAACCGTAACGCTGGGGTCCGGCTGGCTATCCATCCCCTCCTGGACTGTGGGTATAGGCGGGCTCTTCGTCATCGCATCACCACTGGCGTTCGACTCCCCGGGTTCATCTTCACTGGGTTTGAACTTCTGCGGCTCCTCTTTAGTGGAAAGTTGTCGCCCAAACCGTAGAGACGGGGCATGAATCAAACGTTGGTGCTGTCTTAACCGACTGGGTCGTTTGAAGAGTCGACCACAATCATTACATTGTACCTTCGCACCCTCGTGGAGTGCCCTCTCATGGCGCAGTAAATTATCCTCCCGATTGAATGACCGTGCGCAGATTATACAAGTATACCGTGCATCGTTGTGGGTGGAGGCCTCGTGACGTCGTAAATGTTTTAGACGAGTAAACTGCTTCTGGCAAGTTGTGCAAGTGAACATCTTGGTGATTGACAGAGTGTCTGATGAAACGGCCAGGCCGCTTCCCTTTTATAGTACGTTAGCTGGTGATCTATTTTAAGCACACTCAGTTCAACTACCCCAAGCCGAGGACCAGACATATAGAGTATGTACTGCATGTTATGGTATTCATCAGTGCATGGGTGACACATTCAGCCGAGGGCGGGGGTCGGTCAGCTTGGTAACGAAAAACGTGACATTGGTCACCCTCTCTACGACCCATTGTGTGTTGGGGCGTTGTTGTTGGGCCCATTCCAAGGGATCCACGGTGTCCAGTTTCTCCAGCATTGCATCTAGCGACGCCCGGTTAATGATGGTAAACGGTTGGTCAAATACCCGGATGTTACTGCTCGGGTAAAAATATCGGGCTTGGTCTGTGTCCTTATGCTGCAGCACATAACCAAACGCCAGATTCAACTTGAAGGCCGTAGTTTGGTCGTTGAAGATGGCTTCCACGTAGCTACGTAGGCGGGCGAGGTTGGTCAGTCGGAAATTGTAGATATCTTGAATGGGGCGATGACGGTAGAAACAGTGCCGGATCATGGGCCAATGGCGGCGATAGATGTCACTCACTGGATGGTGTTCGTGTAACAGATCGTTAGGTACATTTATGGGTTCGTCCACGAAGTGTACTCTGTTCTCCTCGTCGTACAAAACCTGGCCCAATGTCTTGTCGTCGGAATTTGACTGCTGAATTAGGGCGACATCACCAACCCTCGTGCGATGGGTGGGAGTTCCCGCTGTCTCGATACTGGTGCCTACGGACTCTTCTACCTGCAAACGTGGCTGCAGAACAGGGTGTCGTGTGCGTTGGTGTCGCAGCAACTGACTGGTCAGTTTGAAAATCCGACCGCATTCCTCGCATGGACGCTTGGGTACTTCATGGCGTGCACGTGTGTGGCTGTAAATGATCCGGGCGCTGAAACGACAGTGTACATATCGTACAGCTATGCCGGGCGGTTCCTTCGTGCTTGGTAGCCTTATGGCGGCGCAAGTCGTGCAGACGAGTGAATGATTTCGAGCACGTAGTACAAGTGAACATCTTGGTGGTTGACAGAGTGTCTGATGAAACGGCCAGGCCGCTTCCCTTTTATAGCACGCTATGCCCGTTAGATGCATTCTCAGCTGCTCTTGTCCAATCAGAAGTCGGCATTTCAGGAAGTTCTATCTTCGACCATGTTCGCTCTGAACCGTTTGTTCTAATCATTATCGGGCAGACCTGGATTCCGTTGAGGCAACATATCCACAGATACTTGTTTGCGCATTCTGAGTATCTATCAGTGCATGGGTGAATACATTCAGGGGACTCTGGAACTCGGAGCTCTGGAGCTCGGAGGGGCTTACACAACATCTTTGAGGCGTCCCCAACGCCCGTCTTAACGCTTGGACGCACTAACGACGGTGAGTCAGTGAGTCAGTGAGTCTTCCGGTTCCGGTCACGTGACAGTAAACATCGAAAAACCCGGATGTAAGATGAGGACCCGGATGTGAGATGAGGAACGGATGTAAAACCATAGTACCCAGGAAAGTGA
>JAVTVY010034433.1:0-15461 GCA_036873755.1 Hanleya hanleyi
CCCCACGGGTGCCTCAGTTGGTCGCCTCTCACGGGTTCATACTCCATGTAAGAATCACGAGACAATGCATACAATGGCCAAAGCTTTAAGCTGGAGACAACAATGTGTCTAGACTTGAGCCTTTTCAGCGGTACAAAGACTCAGAGAATACCTTTCTACATGAAGTATCTACCCTCTCACGACAAGCTCTCTGAGGAGCTGAGGCCTATTCTTTCTATGACCTGCGGTGTGCACAATGACATCCCAGGTCAATCCCCCAAAGCCCCACGGGGCGATGCAATTAAGGTGCAAGTAGGGTGCTTCAATTTAGCCAGTTGGGATGCAGTTGGGACACTTTAGGGTGCAGGACTTATCTGCACATCAAATTTTGTCATTAGATTCAATATGGCTATTTTAATTTTGATTGCAAGCTCTGCTCTATTAGAGAATAAGATTCAATGTGGGATATAGTCTTAGGTGCAGTTGTGATGCAGATGGGAAGCAAGTAGGGCACACACCCAGAATAATACTATGAATGTTTATACTGATAAGGCACAGTTGGGAGGCAGTTAAAGTGCAGTCAGGGCACAAAACAGAACACTGAAATTGAAGACGCAAATTATGGAGGTGAAAAAAAAAAAAAATGCATTGAAAAAGAATTCTGAAAACATCAAATGTTAGTGTACTTTACATAGGCATGACTGTTTCATCTAATCTCTAATTTTCAGGTTAGCTACATGTACAATGTGCATTAATTGTTTCAAATATACATTTCTTAAATAAAAGATAGATGGGCTGCACAATCAGATGTTGTAGAATTGGTACATTAGGATGCCATCTGATGCTTGTATTGACTGAAATCCTTGAGTTTTTTGTTAAAAATTTCTTTTACACAAATCTGGATCAAATATATACTGGCTGAACGCAGAAACAGCCACAATCCTACTGAATGAACATGAAACATTGAAGTATAGAACGTTCTCTAGGAAACCCGCCAGGCTTTTGTTATAGCCATTCAGCCCACAAGATAAAGGCCATGTGACAATTTTGGCTAATCAGGTCACATGCTACTGTGCAGTCAATAAGACGCAGTTTTAGGTAAACTGGCTATCTTCAGAGGATGCGATTAGGGTGCCATCTGAATTCTGTAGAGAATAGTTATGTCCACAAGCCACTGGGCAAATTATTGCAAGTAAATAAGGTGATTAGAGAGTGCAGTTAGTAAGAAGAGTTATTGCTGGGGCACAGTTTTGATGGATGCATTTACTAGGGTACATCTTCTAATCAAGTCCATATTCCAATTCTGTGCTACCTAATGATTTTGTACCTTTGGTGAACCTAAAGTGTACTATGGTGTACCTAAAAGTTACCTGTATTATACCATGAATATATACCTTTTATCGGTAGAGATGGCAGCAAAGGCAAAGAGAATGTTGGGGATAGTCAAGGCCTGGTGCCAACACATGTAATCAAAGACATTGGGAACCACTAATTAACTTGGCATAATATAGGTGACTCCGATATTATTGGTGAAAAGTATTTTGTAGATCAACATTTTGATGTATATTTATTCATGTCATCATCAGGAATGGTGATGATAAGAATAAAACAGCTCAGTGAAAATAAAAGCCAACTGCGGTCTCACTGATGTGATGTATCCCAAGTTTGAAGTGGTTCAGTTGAATTGTTCTCAAGACGTTGCGTTCGCAACATAGGTGGGACGGACAATTCAAGATGACTGATGGCGGCCATCTTGGATTACACAGTTCAGTGAAAACCAATACCAATTGCTGTCTCACTGATGTGAAAACTGGGTCCTCAAGTTTGAAGTTGATCATAAGTTGAAGATATCGCATTCACAACATGGGTGGGACTGATGGAAGGACGGAAAGTAGCATTTCCAAGTTCCCCCCTCCCCCCCCTCCACCAACACACACACTTCATGGCGGGGAACAACAAGAGTCCATGGAAAGAGGGATATGTATAACTGGGTGGGTGTAACCATGTCCAAGATCATGTTGACCTGATCATGTTCATCCCGGTGAAGTCTGGGAAACAAATATTGGATTCTCAAGAGAGACGACGGATTTACAGGAAATTTGATCAAATCACCGTGGATTACAGCCATAAACATGTCAATATTCTCCAATACCAGTCTCATGAGGACAGATCAGCTGTGGCTTAATGTCATTTACAATTGATGTTAGCAGGTGAGTTGTGAACTAGGGATGACTAGATAGGCTCTCTATGGCCACAGAGAGAGAGAGAGAGAGAGAATTAAGGGTTAACGTTGCATTCAGCAATATTTCAGCTATACTCCTATGGCCACAGATTACCATAACCACCATATATGGCATAGCATGTGACATGTTAAGAAATAAATTCAGTCCATATAAAATAGACTCGATTAGCAGAATATTTATTTGTTACTGAAAAAAATGAATATGCATTTTTCATTTCATATAAAACTGTACATTGTATAAAAGAAATCATCCTTTAGTGAAAATACAAGAACAGCTACATGTGGAAAGGGGTGTTAACAAAAAGAATAAAAACTGTCATCTCAGTTGTCCTATTTACATGTATAGTCAACATTCACTACTTTTCTTTTTCAAATTGTGTGTGAAGCGGGGGAAGGGAGGAGATGAATATCATAGGTCACATACATCCATCAGGTTATTTCATCTGGTAAACTGGATGTTAATGGGCAGACAAAACACATCAAATCAGATTTTTAAATATCACTCTTTATGGTTGCTTAATTCTGCCCTATGTTTGGTGACAAACATAATGAATTGCAAAGATTTCTTCCATGTAAACCAATTATATGGAATAAAGTTTCTATCAAACAGATATTTATGCATTTTGAAATGGAGAATACAAGAAGCTCTCGCAGATTTTGGACACGCCCTACCCGAAATAAATGGAGGGATTGCATGCAGATCGCATGCGGATCGCCTTCCGCATGCATTCCCTATGCCATCCATGCCATCTATGTGATCATTAAGCGCTCTATGCGCTCATTTTGCAATGATGATGCTATCCAATCAATCATTCTTGACAGGATGAAGCGCTCCAAGCGCTCATTTTGCCATCATTATGCTATCCAACCGATCACTTTTGCCCAAATGTGTTAACCATGCAATCATTTATGTGATCTGAGTGATCATTTTCTTATGGTCAAGCGATCCTTCCATCTTCTTTTCAAAGTCCAAGTGATCAGACGAAAAACTTTCTAAGTCCAAGCAATCCAAAATGATCGCTTAAATGATTGCTTGGTGTCGGTCTCCAGACCAACAGATGGTTTTGATTTTATAGACCATTAATCACCTATCTCCATGGAAACCCCGCCAAATTTAAAGGGGGATACTATCATATGACCAGATTTCAAATTTTAACCACCACTACCATGCAGTAGCTGTATTTTCTTTAGCTGCAGTTTTGGATATTTCCCATTGGATATAGCCTAAAATGCTCAACCAGAATTGAAGAACACAACAGGATATACTGGTGTGAAGTTTTTAGCTGGCAGTAACATGGAAAGAGAAGTTATTTGTAGTGAATTCTTTGATGTGAGGAATACACAATTTGCACAGTTCTTGGTCCGGGCAGGGTCACTCCACTCCAGAGACAATGGATCACAGTGTATTTCCACATAAATCTACCAAGATATTAAGATTTGATGGTAAGTCTGTCATTCTGTGAAGTACTCACAAGCTTGAAGGTCACTCTACAGTTTGAAGAATTGCCATTATACACTTTGGATACATTCTGAATATATTTTAATTTTAGCATGTATGTATAATTTAAGTATTTCCACTTGTATTTACAATGTATTAATGAATTCATTAATGGTCAGTTTCAGGTCATTGATAAAGTTACATGTTTATGAAATGTTTATGTTGGACCAATTTTGCTCTTCAGAAGGTTTGAACTGTACTGTATAGCACAATTCATTCAACCTCTACATGTACATCTGTAGCTTACAATGTACTTTACATTTGCCCATTTAAAATGTCAGTCATTTGATTTATATGACTCCTAGTGTACAAGAGCTTTTGAATGCATGCGTGCGGAATGCGTGCGGAATGCATGCGGAATGCGTTCATGCTGATCATTCAATTATTAATGCCATGCGATCATTATGGCTTCCGCATGCATTCAAGATGAGGAGCGCTTCTGATCATTATGCCTTCCACACTTGGAAGGCATAATGATCGCATAATATGTACAGCAACTTGAAACAAGCGATCACTCGAGTGCATAATCATGAAGGTTCCAATTTAATGCATGCGGAATGCATGCGGATTGCAATCACACATAAGCTGTAGGAATGCATTCCGCATGCATTCCGAGCGCTAACTTTTTCGGGTAGGGCGTTAAGAACTTACATCTTCATCTTGATTTTTTATGCTTCGCCTAAGGAATCAAGAACTTTCAAAGACCTTTAATTTGTGAAAAGTTCCTTTTCCAGGACTCAATGCCATTGAAATGGGAAAAGTAAGTATTAAGCACTTTTAGGGATTTTAAGTTATTGATTCCAAAATAATTATGAGTTAGCTAATGTACATGAATGAAGCAATGCGTCAGTGTCCTACAATGTCTCCCATGATGGCACATGTGTGATAGATCTATATGAATTAAGCTATCGATTAGTCATTCTGAGCTTGGTTATAGGAGTCCCCACAGGATCAGCATCAAAGGATGGAGGAAATACCACAAAGTTCCAGCTTCCCTCTTTACTTCATTAGGGTAATATACTAATGATAGGGAAGTATTTTCAAATAAATCTCTATTTATCTCGACCCCTCTTCCATGTCCACCTAAAGTCCGGAATTTTACTATGCCCAGGATCTACCAATCAAGAACTAGGAGGCAAAAAGTTCAATGACCAACACCAGTCATGAATCGTCATCACAGCTCTCCAAGGCACAATTTCCCTCAAATCTTGTCCATTCTGACGTAAATGCAGCCCTTTGAAGTCTGCTGATTACAAAAATATCCAGATATGGGTCCAATGAAGTATAATAGATACATGTAGATAATGAACATTCTGAATGGCTCTTCAATGGTACGTTCTTACTTTGACGGCTGATAAGAGAATTGGGTCACGGTTGAAATATCTATAATTTCCTGTATAAAATTGTAGTTTTATAAGGTTACAGAGACAGAGACTGAGATAAGGGAAATAATTCCAGTGTGATAAGAAGAAAATTTCCCAATCAGTAAAAAAATAGATCAGTGGGAACTAGTGAGAATAGTTTTATTTAGTTTGGGAATAATCAGATATCTTGCAATATGTTATATATGTGCGAAGTACATGTACATGTATCATGGTTGCCACAAAGTACAATTTACTGTTTTTCTGCAAATATTGCTATGGTAATTCCTCTAACAAATCGATTACCCTATCGGAAATCATCACCCACGGTTTTTGAAGGAAAATACGATCGGAAGTTGTAATAATTCAATCATCTTCGATTTTCAGTCAATCCCATTTGTATAAATCACCCGCTCAATCATGTGTATTTGTGCTCTATCTGTGGCAGTGTTGCAGTCATAGATGTAGTAAGATCATATGTAGCACGTTTCACTTCGGGGAAGGGAGACTACTCTGTTACTACTTCATTTTAAAGCAAGCGAGCACTGACCATTTGAACTGACTGATGGGTAGATCATTTGGTTTGGTAACAGGGTATGAATTCAACTGATGCTGGAGTATTTAAAAAAAAATGGAATTAGCTTGTACCCTAATATAATAATTGGAAACAAATCACTCGAACCGTCCCAGATGCAGTTTTCACAAGTGGCAGTATCGGAAACTAGGAACTTGATGATTCAAACTTCATTGGTCATTTGTTCGACTTCTGCGAATCAAAGCTTTCACTCAGTTGCAATAAATCGATCACCTGCCCTAATCTTTAGTACATGTACCTCAAATCTCACTTCCGGAGATCGATTTATTAGGGGAATTACTGTATAGTATATTCCATTCCAGTGAAATGTATATGTATGATGTACCAAAGACTGGCTCTTGACTGACGGACTGAAAAAAAAAAATCATTAAAAAAAATGTTCATGCTGCCATAGCAACCATATAAATTACACCTTGGTCAAAACTGATCGAATGGTAAAGACTAAATCTAGATGACAAATGACTACCCCAATTATATGAGAGAACTGTTCTTGATTAATGACACATTATGTCATTGAGATCCTCTTCTAAAAAGGCCCTTCAAATTCTTTTCCCTCACTCTGAACTATACAAGAAAAGTCTTAAATACACTACAGCCAGCAATTAAGTTCCCCTTCTTTCGCGAACCATTCGCGAACCGTTCGCGAAAGAGCGAAAGTAACGCGAAAGCGTGCGCGAAACATCGACAATGCTATCTAGCGAAAGCAATTTTTTTTTCGCAAATGGAAGTTTCTTTCGCGAACGTATGTTGCAAAAGTATGTTTCTTTCGCGAACGATTTTATCTTTCGCGTATGGTTTTTTGAGTGGATAAGAGTGGTTTACGTTTGACCGACTAGATTTTCGGCAGACATATTAAAGATGGCGCCGTCTGCGAGTGTGCTGCATCTGTCCCGTATACCTTGGCGAATGCGGGTTAGCATTGCTTACATTTTGGGACCCCTATTCTCTTGGTCGACTAGCAGAATACGGACAGCACTGGTTAATCATGGGTATCGGATTATTCCGTCTTTGAAGTCAATCCGCCTCTTGTGCAATCGATACCGGTAAGTGTCATATCTGTTCAATGAAGTGGCGGTCTACTTGAATCTTAGCGTTACGGCTGCTACTTAATAATACCGTGTCATATTTTGTATCCTTTTGTTATTATTCAATCAAGTGCCCTTTGTTATTCAATTTTACCGACTGTGGGTGTATTTTTGTTATGTATTTATGAGCGGTATATCGTTGTATATCAAATAAAACACCTTGACCTATTCCCTTAATTGGTCAATACGGTGAATATTATTTGAGAGAATGCTACTTGGTTATAATTTGTAGCATGACACACTTGTAATCAACGAACTTTCTTTAATAAATAGATGATATGGAAGGACAAATATTTAAAGTTTTCCTCTACTTGCCCCTAGGAGGGCTTCCGCGTTGTAGTACTTTGTGGGCAACTCGTATGTTGAGGAGCCATTATTTCATTTCTTCAGATTTGCAAGATCTCTCCCATACGTTTTGACTGCAAAAAGGGAGGCGTTGAGTATTTCATTTGAGCTATGGGGAGACGTCAATAGACATGGATGCTGGTCCCCCTCTGAATATCCCCCATTGAGCCTCTTTGTGCACACAGTCTGTGTTGGAATCTGTTCCTCCCGGTTGATCCCCGCTGTGATAATAGTTTGTGTGAACCGGACAAATGTATTGCTTTGTTTCATTTCAGCAACAATGTGATGTAGGGAAATGAAATGAACACACACATACACAAATGTTATTTTCTGTTAGACTGTCACTTCATTAATTCATTACAGTGAATATAGCTTTCTGACAATTACGTGAAAAGCATTCAGAATTATGGGGCTCTTCAATTTGTATATAAGAGTTTAGACTGGGCCATTATCAACAAAATTCATCACAGCTTTGAAATGAGATAAGCCAGCCTGTCAATTAAGGGTTGTACAATCAAACCTGGCCCCACACTCTGCCTTGTTTGGCATATTGTAAACAATTTGGGCTAACCCTAGCTCTGGGTAATTTGAATAATAATGGACTGGATAACTCATGCCTGGAATGTGGTTTCGTGTAGTCTTAAATGTCACGGTCTCAATCCAAGATCAAAGAACTTCCTTTTTTTCTCACTTGGCTGGAACTCCAACTTGAGTTTTGGCCTTGTGCCAGACAACACAAACTGGACACTTCCAAGTCGATTTGTCCAAGTCAGAATAATAGGGATGTCAGCTTCACCTCCATAGTAATATTGCCAGCCGTCTCAGAAAATCACTGGTAATTCAGACCCTATTTACATATTAATGGGCAAGTCGCTCATCTGGGGTGAAGAAGGGGTTTATCTTTGCTTGGCTTCACCAACTGCATGGGAAATTGACAGCGAAAAGGGGTTCAAATGGGAACTTCTGAAAAGTCAAAGTCGCTGATAACCTGGCTCGTCGAGTCTAAAAGTACAGATGTACAAAGCCCAGCGGGACAAAGATCACCGCTTTCGTATATCATGAACTTAGTGAATGAAGTTTATCATCGAAGGTGTAAATCATATTGCATGAACATCCCCGGTTCAGCAATCAATCAAGATTGTGATCCTAAGGTAGACTGAGGCAGAATAATCAGATATGTTGTTTAATCCACGGAATTATCCAAACAAAGCCGGGCAAACAACAATGGCAACTGCTTACAATCCATATTAGATTACGCACATTGCTTACAAACAATGCCAACCGTCCGCTCGCCAATGTCAAGGCACACCCCAAGTTTGAAGTTCATCGGTTAAATCGTTCACGATTTATTGTCAGGACAAGAAAATCGTTACAATTCAAGGAGATTGAATGTTGTTTATACAAACTGAATACAGTAGCTTACAGCCAATAGGCTTCCAGCAGTAACACCCTATCAGATTGCAGAATCCCCAATTTATCAGCCAACAGACAGACAATATAGTAGCCAATCAGGGACACAACCAAGTCCAATACAAACCAATCAAGATTGACCTCGTGACCGCATGGTCAGCCTTCATGTTAGCAGCTTCAGTGCGCGTCTACCTGCTGACTTGAGCACTTCGCCATTACGTTGATTTTTAGTCGCAATACTAATGAAATTGGATGAACTTTTCTGTGAAACAACCATATAAATTTTTTCGGACTGTTCCTAAATTATATTTCGGGTGTTCCGCATTATAGCCATTGTTGGAAGAAGATGAAAAGAACTGCCACGTACGTGCAGAGAGCACGAGTTGCTACACGAGCGACAAGCAGAAGATTAACGGCGCCTGAGAACAACATTTTAGCCGCAGCTGACAGAAATCGTTTATCGGTCGGAGATGGGCCCTCTGTCAGTGTCCGGCACCAACGTGCGTCGGTCGACGACAATGAAAATACTGGACGTGGTGCAACGGTGTGGGATCTCGACAAACCCGAAAATTGGACATCCGTTAAACTGAGAGCAGTGTTAAAGGAAGCTTCGATAAATATACCTTCGGGGTTTTCGAAAACACAGCTCCTCGCCATTTATAAGCAGAATATCCCGGAGACCAGACGTTCAAACGAAGCAACTGGGACCACTCAAGCCGTCGATAGTCGAACTGAGGACAACAACAACAACGGAACGGACACTTCGAATTTATTAACCGATGTTCTGAAAGAGCTGTCTCAGCTTAAACAAACAGTCGGACAACTGAGTACCGGTACCAGAACTGCCACCGTGTGCGGACAACAGAATCAAGTAGGCCAAGATGAGACGACTATTCATATACCGGTATCCAACACAGAAACGGCCAGCCATGATCTCGGCCAATTCAACATGCAGACAGCATATGCGGCTTCCCGCCAGGTTCAAAGTTTTCCGACGACGGGGAACGTGCGTGAAGTTAATACCAGTTATCCGTGTCTTCCTGCGTATTCCGCTGGAATGTTCAACCCTCGTCTACAAGATATTGTATCCAACTCCCGTGGAGTGTCATCTGAGACTTTACCTAACATTGAAACGGTTTCGCCTGCTAACAAGAGGGCGATTTTACAAGGTAAAGATATTAACTTAGCATCTCTCTTGGTGTCTCATTTAGATGAATCCAGAGTCATGATCAGTAGTGGGGGGGAAACATTTCAATTAAAGAATGACCCTAGACTTCAAAGAAGCCTTACGCTTAGTGAATTCATTCTATCATTCACAATCTACAAGAACGTTATGTGTGCTCCAGATGCGTATCCAGATCGCAGACAAGAACTGGACTCTTATTTACGTGACATTATCGATATGGCCACCAAATTTGGTGGGACAACATTTTACGAGTACCACAAAACGTTTTCAGCTAGAGCCGCTGCTTTGTTGAGCCAAAGAAACATTTTATTGGATTGGTCCATTAGGGACAACAAAATCTTCACAACTCTGTTCGCTGGATCAAAGGTTAATGCATGCGGAATCTGTAAACAGCTTAGCCACGTCACCCATTTCTGCCCGCAGATTGTTAATCACGACAAAACAGGTTATGGGAGTTACCATGGTTACGAAGGTCAAGGGCGTTCAAAAGGGGGGACTGATGTTCATGGTAGATCACGCACAACTTTCAGTAATAAGGAAATTTGCAATAACTACAATGGTACGAAGGGGTGTACGTGGCCAAACTGTAAATTCGCACATATCTGTAAAACCTGTAAAGAACAGCACCCACAATTTAAATGCAAGAAAGGGTCAGCTGAGAAAAAGCAAAATTTGTGACAGTATGAGCCAAATCAGAAACTAGAGGAAATTAATTTACAAGCTTCAACTGACATAGATATAGACAGATTAGAGAAGGAGTTAGGCTGTCATCCAGACAGAGATTTTGCGAATTACTTAATCTCTGGTTTAAGAGTGGGTTTCGATACAGGGGTTGAAAACCCCCCTACCGAAACCTATGAGTGCAGGAATTTACTTTCTGCTAAAGCAGAACCGAAAATAGTTTCTGAACTAATTCATCAGGAAGTTCAAAAAGGGTATGTTGTAGGGCCGTATTGCACGCCACCTTTTAGAGTGTACCGAGTTAACCCGGTTGGCGTGGCAACTGGGAAATATTCGGGAAAGAAAAGGCTAATTATCGATTTGTCATCTCCTCACAAGTCAGAGTCCCACCATAGCATCAATAGTTTGATAGACAAGGAACAATTCTCCCTGAAATATGTTCACTTAGACGAAGCTACAGGTAAGATGAGGGAGCTGGGAGTGGGCTGTTGGCTTTGTAAGACAGATATAACAGATGCTTTCAAGCACATACCTATCGACCCAGCCATATGGCATCTTTATGGTTTCAAGTGGGATGGCTTGTATTATTTTTACATACGCTTAGCTTTTGGGTCCAGATCATCACCTAAGATTTTCGACACTTTGTCTAGAGCGATTGTTTGGATTGCCAAGCACAATTATCACATAACAAATCTGTTTCATCTTTTAGATGATTTCCTGGTGTTAATACGACCTGATCTTACAGAGGCACTGCGAACAAGAGCTCTTTTGGCCATGATTTTTAATCGTTTAAAAATTCCGACGGCCCCACACAAAACTTGTGGTCCATCCACAGAGTTAGAATACCTTGGGATAGTTCTTGATTCAGTCAGAATGGAGGCTAGGTTACCCACTGACAAGCTTGCTAGAATCATTGAATTTATTCAGTGGATTAGTTCAGTTAACCGATTTTCCAAGAGAGACCTTTTGAGTTTATTGGGGCACCTCAACTTTGCTAGCAGGGTGGTTATTCCAGGTAGAGCATTCGTAACATATCTTTTAGACATTGCCCGTAGTGTTTCAGAGATGCATTATTGGGTCAAACTAAACCAGGAAGCAAAAAGAGACCTCCTAATGTGGCTTTGTTTTTTGAAAAGCTGGAATGGGAAGAGTGTTATCTTGGAGGGTGAACCAGTGTCCGCTAGTGTTTTGGGGTTACATACAGTTGCGGTACCAGGTGTAGGGTATGCGGGTCAGTTTAATGAGCAGTGGTTTCAGAGTACATGGCCCATTGATATGATCGCCATCAATAATGCACACTTTGCTCTAGCTTATTTCGAGTTGTACCCAATAGTCACTGCAGCTGTGTTATGGGGACATAGTTGGTCTCGGAAACGTATTGTCTTTGAGTGTAGAAATACTGCTACGGTACAAGCAATACAGAAGGGTAGATCAAGGTCAAAGCATATTATGCAGTTAATAAGACGCTTAACTTGGTGCCAAGCTGTTAACAACTTCATTATCAATGCAGTACTGGTAACTAATGATAAACCGTCCGTTTCTCTCTCTGAATTTCAGTCCAGGGGGGTCCACGGCAAGATTCCAGAATCACTGTGTCCGAGACACTCGCAGCTGATGTTCATTTAAACAAAATTGTTCAAGAACTATGGGGAGGGGCTATCAGCTCTAACACCCGGCAAGTGTACAGATCTGGATTAGCGGCCTTGATTAGATTCTTAGCCATGTACGGTATACATGTATCTCGCCCCAATAGTTTACCATTGCTTGATGAAGACACCATCATCTTCTTTGTAGCTCACTGTTTTGAAGTTCTTAAACTGAGATATACTTCCATTAGATCGTACCTAGCTGGTATCCGGTTCTCGTATCTCGAAGCTGGTCTTCCAAACCCTCTGTTAAACCAAGATAGGCAGCCAATGTGTAGACTTCACTGCATTCTGAATGCAGTTAAACGTCGCCAGAGTAAACAAGTCAATAACAAACTCCCTATCACTTACCAAATTCTTGGTAGCATGTTCCACGTGCTTAGACGGGGACTATTTTCACCGTACATGGATATTTTATTGCAAGCTGTTTGTGCTCTGGCATTTTTTGGTTTCTTACGATGTGGTGAGTTTACCATTAAAGGGACAATTTTTGACCCACGTTACAACATTTGTTTAGAAGATCTCCTATGGGATGCTAATAGGGAGCATGTAACGCTACGTCTAAAAAGATCAAAAACTGATCCCTTCGGGGAAGGCGTAGACATTTCATTTCTTAAATCCCATGGTGAGGTTTGCCCAGTAGCGGCCATGACCACTTACTGTGAAGTACGTCGAATCCGTTTCGGCCAAGGTAGTCCACAAGATCCATTATTTGTTACAGAGGAAGGCAGACCTTTATCCAGGCCTCTCTTCATTTCTCGGCTCCGCATTATTTTGAACAGGCTTGGCCTCAACGATATGTTATATTCGGCACACAGTTTCCGCGGAGGCGCGGCCACGACAGCCAGTCATGTCGGTATTGAAGACCACATTATACAAAAATTAGGTAGATGGTCATCTAACTGTTACAGTAGGTATATCAGGTTTTCAGATAGACAGAAAGGTACAGCATTTGTGCAAATGGCAAAGCCTTTATAATTTAGAAGATTATTAGCTCCGACGGTCTAGTACAATTTGTGGCGAGTTGCATCACTCACATTGCAGAAAGTGGAAGGTGCAATAACACTAAAGATTTGTCATGTACAGTGGTATAATACTTGTATTTCCGGATTGTTGCTGAGCTGAGCAGAACCGATAACATGCACATGATACATGTACATCAGTTGTATTTCACCATTTATTCACTCTGCCATCATTGATTCACAATGTTTTTTCCATGCCTAGTTATCATGCTATCATCCCAAGCAGGTCAATGGATAAGCGATACTCATACATGTAAATAATCAAGAGAATGTCATCTTGCCTCCCACCTGGGGTACTGTGTGTATCAATTGCAAGTATGCTAAATGTTCTGTAAATATAAAATCAGAACAGGGATGGAAATAAGTCTTAATAACATGCAATAATGACTTTACGATTTATTTCATGTAGATCAATTATATAATTCATTCCATTACTGGATAATCAATCACATGATTTGCATAATATTAAGCAGTATGTATTTTTTCAGGTTTTCCCCAACATCTATAGGATGTAGTTACATGTACCATCTCTGATTTAATCAAGGTTGAAACAATGTATGATCTTAGTATGTACATTTCTTCTAATCTTATGCTAATGCAATATATATATGTATGTTCATGATTTATTACGATAAGATATAAATGCATTGATAATCTTGAAGGGAAGTAAGAACTGACAGTGATTAATAATGTCTAATGGTGTTCACATTGTGCATTACCTCAATGTAGCTTAGCGGTAATTCATTTCTTTTCTCGATTCATGAATTATAATTAGTACCTGGAGAAATCAATTGTATATTTCTATCCCTGCACTATTCAAACATGTAATAAAATATTCTCTTTACCATTCTCATCCTTAATTGGGGTATTCAGTTGAACTCAACTTCCATTTTGGGGTATCATGTTATGCTACACATAATTTAGCATAAATGTTTATTCAACAATTAAGGATCAATTAACATTTGGGTCATAGCCCAACTAACATGGTGGTCATAGCCACCAATTACTAACACTGGGCTCATAGCCCTTTGCGGGACTTCGCCATAGTCCATTAAAATTTGGGTCATAGCCCTTTGCGGGACTTCGCCATAGTCCTTGCGGGAATTCGCCATAGTCCATTAACATTTGGGTCATAGCCCAACACCCTTGCGGGACTTCGCCATAGTCCATTAACATCTGGGTCATAGCCCAACACCCTTGCGGGACTTCGCCATAGTCCATTAACATTTGGGTCATAGCCCAACTAACACCTTGCGGGACTTCACCATAGTCCATTAACATTTGGGTCAGAGCAACATCTGGGGGTCATTGCCCATATCGTCCAAACTATTACCATTAGTGATGGACGGGTACCTTAAATGCCAAATCTATAAATAAAGAATCATTCACTTTATATATGTGTTCTGTTTTTTGTATAAATTACAATTCAAGGAGATTGAATGTTGTTTATACAAACTGAATACAGTAGCTTACAGCCAATAGGCTTCCAGCAGTAACACCCTATCAGATTGCAGAATCCCCAATTTATCAGCCAACAGACAGACAATATAGTAGCCAATCAGGGACACAACCAAGTCCAATACAAACCAATCAAGATTGACCTCGTGACCGCATGGTCAGCCTTCATGTTAGCAGCTTCAGTGCGCGCCTACCTGCTGACTTGAGCACTTCGCCACCCACCACCATCCCCCTTTTCACCACCAGAAATAGTATTTACGAGGTGCAATTAGTAAGAGAAGTTGCATGGGGTATCATGTTATGCTACACATAATTTAGCATAAATGTTTATTCAACAATTAAGGATCAATTAACATTTGGGTCATAGCCCAACTAACATGGTGGTCATAGCCACCAATTACTAACACTGGGCTCATAGCCCTTTGCGGGACTTCGCCATAGTCCATTAAAATTTGGGTCATAGCCCTTTGCGGGACTTCGCCATAGTCCTTGCGGGAATTCGCCATAGTCCATCAACATTTGGGTCATAGCCCAACACCCTTGCGGGACTTCGCCATAGTCCATTAACATCTGGGTCATAGCCCAACACCCTTGCGGGACTTCGCCATAGTCCATTAACATTTGGGTCATAGCCCAACTAACACCTTGCGGGACTTCACCATAGTCCATTAACATTTGGGTCAGAGCAACATCTGGGGGTCATTGCCCATATCGTCCAAACTATTACCATTAGTGATGGACGGGTACCTTAAATGCCAAATCTATAAATAAAGAATCATTCACTTTATATATGTGTTCTGTTTTTTGTATAAATACAGAATTACGGACACCAGTGTTTCTAAGTCCCCCCCTCCCCCCCCCACCCCTATGTACTGGGGGACAAAAAAAATACACAAAGTAGATACATGATATTGGTAATTTAACCATCAAACAATATAAAATGGAAATGTAAA
>JAVTVY010034434.1:0-137392 GCA_036873755.1 Hanleya hanleyi
CGAACAATCTATTCAAGGAGCACGGTGATGTGTTTTCTCCAGGTTTGGGCAAGGCGCAGACAACGAAACATCAGATTCACACTACAGATGAGATCCCGGTGAGCATGCCTTATCGCAGGATACCTCCAAATCTGGTAGGAGAGGTCAAGTCGCACCTTCAAGATCTCTTGGATCAGGGAATTATCAGGCACAGTGAGTCCAGTTATGGAGCCCCTCCCGTCCTCGTGCGCAAGAAAAATGGAGAACTTCGACTCTGCATAGACTATCAAAAGCTGAATGCTAAAACAGTTCGCGATGTCTACCCCATACCCAGGATCGAAGAATCACTGGATGTGATGTCCGGTGCGCGTTATTTCTCAACGATGGATTTGAAATCTGCTTACAATCAGATTGAGGTTGGAGAAGAAGACCGGCCTAAGACAGCATTCACAACTCCATTTGGGCACTACGAGTATAATCGTATGCCCTTCGGGCTAACAAATGCGCCGTCCACCTTTCAACGTTTGATGACAAACGTCTTCCGCGAAGACTTGATGGAACATATGTTTGTATATCTTGACGATATAATCATCTGGTCATCGACCATGACGGAACATCTGGATCGCTTGGAGAGCGTTCTGAGAAAGTTACAGAAACATGGGTTAAAAGTCGAGCTTGACAAGTGTCATTTCTTTAAGAGCGAGGTGAAGTTCCTAGGACATGTGGTGTCCAGTGCTGGGGTGTCTACCGATCCGGAAAAAATCCAAGCAGTGACAAATTGGCCCACTCCGGTGACGTTGCGACAGCTGCGTACATTCCTCGGATTCGCATCATATCATCGACGATTTGTGGGCGGGTTCGCCTCTCTTGCATCACCACTGTATGAGATAATAAGTAAGTGTGGACAATCCAAGAACAAGCAACGGAGTCGAAAACCGGTCAAGGACTGTACAATTGTTCACTTCTGGACTGATCAGTGCCAGGCAGCATTCCAGTGCCTTAAGGATAGGCTAACCAGTTCTCCTGTCTTGGCGTTCCCCGACTTTTCAAAGCCATTTGTTCTGGAAACTGACGCCAGTCATGGTGGGTTAGGAGCGATACTGAGCCAGGAACAAGATGGTGAACTAAGAGTCATCTCCTATGCGTCTAGAGGACTTCGTCATCCGGAAAGACAACCCGGCTATTCAAGTGAAAAGATTGAACTTTTGGCCTTGAAATGGGCAGTGTGCGACAAGTTTCGACCTTACCTGACAGGTGCAACGTTTGTGGTTTACACGGATAATAATCCGCTAACTTACCTGATGTCCAAAAGCAAAGTACCAGCTTTGGAGCAAAGATGGGTGAATGCCTTAGCCGGATTCAATTTTACATTCCGATTTCGGTCCGGACGGTCAAACATCGCAGCAGATGCCTTATCACGGTTACCAGAAACGGACGACATGACAGACACTGTTCAGAGTCAGATGGATGGAATACTTGGGAGTACTGCATTATTGGAAGAGCTGCAAGGTGCAGTGCTGCAGAGCATCTATGTACAGATCAATACAATAGGAGCAGCTGCAGAAGCTGGAACAACTGAGTTCTCCACTGGACTGCCTTGCTGGGACAGTGAGAGTTTGTCGAAATATCAATCAGAGGACCCCGTGATCGGCAGATTGATACACTATAGGAAACTGGGTCGTCGCCCTACCATGACTGAACGTTCCAATGAATCGAAGCCGACGTTACTATTACTGAAACAGTGGGATCGTATTGTCCTCCGGAAGGGAGTGTTATTCCGCCGCATCAAAGGGAACAACGGCGAGATCCAACTCAAGGTGTTACTGCCAACATGCTTACGAGAGAAGGTCCTACATGATCTTCATGACGCGGCAGGTCATCAAGGAGCAGAGCGCCTCGAAGCACTAGTGCGCGAACGGTGCTGGTTTGCTGAGATTGCCAGACATGTGGAAACTTACCTGAAAGGTTGTGAAAGGTGTACTCGTGGAAAGGGACCGTACATACCCCCAAAGACTTCCTTGGGAAGACTCGTCGCGACAAAGCCACTAGAAATTGTTTCGATGGACTTCACAATGATGGAAAAAGCTCAAGGCATGGAAAACGTCCTCGTTGTGACAGATTGGTTCACGAAGTTTACTATCGCTGTTCCTACTCGTGATCAAAGGGCCCCTACAGTCGCTAAAGTGCTCGTTCGTGAATGGTTTACTCGTTACGGTGTACCGCAAAGACTGCACTCCGATCAGGGCCGTAACTTTGAGGCGGATGTGATCACAGAGCTATGCAAGCTCTACGGGATTCGTAAAAGCAGAACTACGCCCTACCATCCGGAAGGAAACGGGCAAACAGAACGTTTTAACAGAACCCTTCACAATTTGTTGTGTACGTTGCCAGAGAACATGAAACGACGTTGGCCAGATCATTTGCAAGAACTGTGTTTTGCGTACAATGCTACTCCGCATGCGAGCACTGGTTACACACCATACTATTTGTTATTCGGCCGAGAGGTTAACCTCCCTGTGGATCAACTCCTAGGAGTAGGACAGCAGGATGATCACTTTACTGAAGGTGATGACATCTACAGCGAGTGGGTATCAATCCACCAAGCGCGACTCTGGCAGGCTCGCCAGCATGTGCAGAGACAACTGGAAGCAAAGTATGCTGCTAGAAAACGGCGCCATGAGAATAGAGGAGTCGATGCTCCCATCAATGTAGGGACTCTTGTCTATGCGCGGCAACACCTCCCTGGGCGTCGTAAGATCACTGACAAATTTGGACCAAAGATCTACAAAATTCTGGATCACCACGACGGTGTGTATACATTAGAGTTGGCAGATGAAACTGGAGGTATCAAGCGCACTGGGCGTAGGGAGATTACTCCCGTGGAACTTCGACGATATCCTGATAGAGAAGAACCCACGGCGGTGTCTCAACCGGCTAACCGGACGGAATCAGACAGAGACACTGATGACCAAGGATATCCTACATGTATCATTCTGCAACCTGTGCTACCCACAGCTGAGGCAGAACATGGAAATCCTCGCCGGCAAACTCGTGAAACTGCCCAGCCACCAGAGACACAGCTTCGAAGAAGCACTCGTACTATGGCAGGGGAACACACTAACCCCTACCATCTTCCACGGTCAGCAGTGTAGGCTACTTTGTAAATATTGACGTTTGACTTGATAGCTGTTATTAATGTACGACATTGTATTTCCGTCATCGATGTTAGTTAAGTATCATGAGGACATGATAGATTTTCGAGGGGAAGCATGTGACGGGTCACTATTTACGCTAAGCTAATGAGAGTGACCTCCCCTGATGTAAGCTCTCGACTCAAAAGAGTTACGTTCGTGTCGATTGCGAGATTCGCTGAAGCAGGAAAGTTTTGCCCGGCTGCACGAAAAATCGGTAAATATGACTACTTATGTGATAGTTTTGCTACAATCATTGCTGCAGTAATTTTCCGTAAAGTTCAATGACTTAAATGCTGCACTGTTTAGGCCGAGGCAATGTTTAGTTGTTTGACATCAAAATGATTTAGATCAGTATGTTCACGATGGGGTACCGCGCCACGTGGTGTTGGCGGGCTTCTATCATTAGTACATGTATATGTGTTTGAAAACATGCACACGCATTTTTGTCAGACCGAATGTTACATCTATGAGCAGAAATTATGTGATGCCAATGAACATTGTTTAGGAATAATTCCCCTAGAAATTATGAAATAATTGTTGAATAATTTTAATTGACGATAATGATAAGTTGTTATGGAATTAATGCTTGGAGCTCATTATTGAATATCTCGGGTAAACATGGTAAATGTCCGCAGATGAATGAAGTTTGAAGAATTCCTTTTCTGTGTAATTTTAATGGATTGTGCAGATTACCAGGGTGTTTATCAGGTTCGCATAAATTGTTTAAATCAGTCATATTGAATTCAGATTAAAATCAGATTGAATTGTAATAGAATAACTGTACTCCATGAATCGGTCCATCGATGCATTATCAAAGGAATATCTGATAATTGTGGTGAAATTTAGGAAAGACAAATAACACAAATCAGGCTCGTGGTTTAAATCGATTGTGATTTTATTGTTGCTAATTCACTTCAATTGATTTATTTGTTTACATTCGGGTTAATTAATTATAGAAAAAGCCTAAAATAGAATTGTCCATGTAACAGAGATTTCATTCATATATGTCCAGTACAATACACAACTAATGGAATTTCGTTGGATACCCCAAGTCGTATGCATTGGACCGCGAGTAGTATATAAAGGGGCAATACAGGGACAAAATGCCATGATGTTTTAATTAGCATTGTTGTTTTGTCAGAAGTATTATGCATGGCTAAGGCCATGGTATACTAGTCATTGACAGGTTATTATAGAATTTTGAGTCATAATAATCAATTTTATAGTACTTGATCTCAACTGGTGATACTGCTAATTGACGTTTGTATGCCAAGTCATGTATAATGAGTGAATTTGTTGAAGCTAATAAGTCTGTATTGTTGTCTTACAGGTCACATACACTCCCCTGGTTTTTTCTATATTATGAGGGTTCGATATTCGGCGGATTAAGTTCCATTTCTGTGACATTGGAAACTAGTAGTGGTAAAATGAGGGTCTCGCATCAGTGGATTTTTGATGTGTTGGTATTCCTCCAGGAACTATAAGCTATAAGCAGAGCAGATAACTGTGTGTATACGGAACGAATACGAATGCCCAGAAGCTGAATAAACATTCTATTAGGCAAATAAGCGTTTTCTTCCTTTGATCCAGTGATCGAACGGGACATTATTTCACCCCCTCTCACACATATATGACATTTGTTAAAATGACGCAACATTGATGTTATCATGGCAACCATCTTGGATTTCTGTTTACATTTTGTAGAGCTTGACTCAAGGGTATAGTTTGATAAGATTCAGCCCTGAATCTCCCAAGCTAGATAGGGTTAAAGCACACAATAAGTAATTGGGAAGAAGAAATGGAAGTTTTGGAGGAAAACCATGCATTGTGTTTGAGGTTGGGAAACATCGACTGAAGAAAGCACGCGACGGGAAGTAACGGTTCTGGAATGATATTAACCATATGTGATGTAAGCCTATTTTCAATGTTACATGCAATTGTAATGTATATACCCGGAATATATAACAATCTATTTATCATCCATTATTTTGTATATGGCCATCGATATATACAGACAATATGAACAAGATACCATATGTTATTGAAAAATATTTGAGACATCGTCTACCAAACAGGACTAACCTTGAACAATATATATTGAGATAAATTCTCATTCCGCAGTACAAAACTACCGGGAATAAGGAAATAACTTCCGTTCCCTAATCAAACCGTCTCATTCAAGTCTAAAGACCATCCATGTCCAAATAGTTGACACGCCAGAAGTTATACATACGACACATTTGTTATACCGTCTCAAAGGGGAACGCTAAATGTTTAATCTCCATTGGTCGTTGTCTCCACTGTCGCCATGATCGTTCATTATA
This sequence comes from Hanleya hanleyi, assembly GCA_036873755.1. Lineage (NCBI taxonomy): Eukaryota > Metazoa > Mollusca > Polyplacophora > Lepidopleurida > Hanleyidae > Hanleya > Hanleya hanleyi. Next base: position 5,498 of record JAVTVY010034434.1, read on the forward strand.
GCAGTCCATTAACGACAATCCATCCTACAAGCGGGTCAACAGTTTAAATGCGGGCATTCGCCTCCCGATGTTAAACAACTGTCAAATATGTCATGCATGAAAACATGCAACTTAGGACAATACCGGTAGTCCTAATTGTTCGCTCGCGTTATAGCCAGGATAAATTATTCGTCCCACGGGTATGTCACATTAGCAGACTTAGATCATTGACATACCCACTATTTGTTAACAGAGGTAGATCATTAATATACTCACTATTAACAGATGTAGATCAGTCATGTACCAACTATTAGCATAGGTAGATCACTGATATACCCACTGTTAGCAGAGGTATATCACTGATATACCCACTATTAGCAGAGGTAGATCACTGATATACTCACTATTAACAGAGGTAGATCACTGATATACTCACTATTAACAGATGTAGATCAGTCATGTACCAACTATTAGCATAGGTAGATCACTGATATACTCACTATTAGCAGAGGTAGATCACTGATATACCCACTGTTAGCAGAGGTAGATCACTGATATACTCACTATTAACAGATGTAGATCAGTCATGTACCAACTATTAGCATAGGTAGATCACTGATATACCCACTATTAGCAGAGGTAGATCACTGATATACTCACTATTAACAGATGTAGATCAGTCATGTACCAACTATTAGCATAGGTAGATCACTGATATACTCACTATTAGCAGAGGTAGATCACTGATATACCCACTGTTAGCAGAGGTAGATCACTGATATACTCACTATTAACAGATGTAGATCAGTCATGTACCAACTATTAGCATAAATAGATCACTGATATATCTACTATTAGCAGAGGTAGATCACTGATATACCCACTATTAACAGAGGTAGATCACTGATATACCCACTGTTAGCAGAGGTAGATCACTGATATACCCACTATTTACATATGTAGATCGCTGATATACCCACTATTAGCATATGTAGATTACTAATATATTCACTATTACCAGAGGTAGATCACTGATATAGCCACTATTTGCAGAGGTAGGTCACTGATTTAACCACTATTAGCACAGGTAGATCACTGAGGTACCCAAAATTGGCAAATGTAGATCAGTGATATACTAACTATTAGCAGAGGTAGATCACTCATATACCCACTATTAGCATATGCAGATCACTGATATACCCACTATTAGCATATGTAGATCACTAATATATCCACTATTACCGGAGGTAGATCACTGATATAACCGATATTAACACAGGTAGATCACTGATGTACCCACTATTAGCAGATGTAGATCGGTGATAGACCAACTATTAGCAGAAGTAGATCACTGATATACCAACTAGTAGCATCACTGATATACCAACTAACTATTATCAGAGGTAGATCACTGATATGCCAACTATCAACAGAGGTAGATCACTAATATACCCACCATTGGCAGAGGTTGATCACCGATATACCCACTATTAGCAGAGGTAGATCACTGATATAATCATTATTAGCAGAGGTAGATCACTGATATAACCACTATTAGCAGAGGTAGGTCACCGATATATCCACTATTAGAAGAGGTAGATCACTGATATAACCACTATTAGAAGAGGTAGATCACTGATATAATCATTATTAGCAGAGGTAGATCACTGATATATCCACTATTAGCAGAGGTAGATCACTGATATATCCACTATTAGCAGAGGTAGATCACTGATATAACCACTATTAGCAGAGGTAGGTCACCGATATATCCACTATTAGAAGAGGTAGATCACTGATATAACCACTATTAGAAGAGATAGATCACTGATATAATCATTATTAGCAGAGGTAGATCACTGATGTATCCACTATTAGCAGAGGTAGATCACTGATATAACGACTATTAGAAGAGGTAGATCACTGATATAACCACTATTAGAAGAGGTAGATCACTGATATAATCATTATTAGCAGAGGTAGATCACTGATGTATCCACTATTAGCAGAGGTAGATCACTGATATAACCACTATTAGCAGAGGTAGATCACTGATATAATCATTATTAGCAGAGGTAGATCACTGATATAACCACTATTAGCAGAGGTAGATCACTGATATAATCATTATTAGCAGAGGTAGATCACTGATATAATCATTATTAGCAGAGGTAGATCACTGATATAATCATTATTAGCAGAGGTAGATCACTGATATAACCACTATTAGCAGAGGTAGATCACTGATATAATCATTATTAGCAGAGGTAGATCACTGATATAACCACTATTAGCAGAGGTAGATCACTGATATAATCATTATTAGCAGAGGTAGATCACTGATATAACCACTATTAGCAGAGGTAGATCACTGATATACCCACTATTAGCAGAGGTAGATCACTGATATAACCACTATTAGCAGAGGTAGATCACTGATATAACCACTATTAGAAGAGGTAGATCACTGATATAATCATTATTAGCAGAGGTAGATCACTGATATATCCACTATTAGCAGAGGTAGATCACTGATATATCCACTATTAGCAGAGGTAGATCACTGATATAACCACTATTAGAAGAGGTAGATCACTGATATAATCATTATTAGCAGAGGTAGATCACTGATATAACCACAATTAGCAGAGGTAGATCATTGATATACCCACTATTAGCAGAGGTAGATCTCTGATATACTCACTATTAGCAGAGGTAGATCACTGATATACCCACTATTAGCAGAGGTTGATCGCTGATATACTCACTATTAACAGATGTAGATCAGTCATGTACCTACTATTAGCAGAGGTAGATCACTGATATATCTACTATTAGCAGAGGTAGATCACTGATATACCAACTATTAGTATATGTGGCCCACTAATATATCCACTATTACCAGTGGTAGATCACTGATATAGCAACTATTAGCACAGGTAGATAACTGATATAACCACTATTAGTACAGGTAGATCACTGATGTACCCTCTATTAGCAGAGGTAGATCACTGATATACCCACTATTAGCATAGGTAGATCACTGATATACCCACTATTAGCATATGTAGATCACTGATATATATACTATTAGCAGAGGAGATCACTGATATAACCACTATTAGCATAGATAGGTCACTGATTTAACCACCATTAACACAGGTAGACCACTGATGTACCCTCTATTAGCAGATGTAGATCACTGATATAGGAACTATTAGCAGATGTAGATAAGTGATATACCAACTATTAACAGAGGTATATAACTGATATACCAATTATTAGCAGAGGTAGATCACTGATATACCAACTATCAGCTGAGGTAGATCATTGAGATATACCCACTATCAGCAGAGGTAGATCACTGATATATCCACTATTAGCAGAGATAGATCACTGATATACTCGCTATTAGCAGGGGTAGATCACTGGTATACTCACTATTAGCAGAGGTAGATCACTGATATATCCACTATTAGCACAGGTAGATCACGGATATAACCACTATTAGCAGAGGTAGGTCACCGATATACCCACTCTTAGCAGAGGTAGATCACTGATATACCCACTATTAGCAGAGGTAGATCACTGATATACTCGCTATTAGCAGAGGTAGATCACTGATATATCCACTATTAGCGCAGGTAGATCACCGATATAACCATCATTAGCAGAGGTAGGTCACCGATATACCCACTTTTAGCATAGGTAGATCAATGATATATCGACTATTAGGAGAGGTAGATCACTGATATCACCACTATTAGCACAGGTAGATCACTGATGTATTCACTATTACCAGATGTAGATCAGTGATATACCAACTATAAGCAGATGTAGATTAGTGATATACCAACTATTAGCAGAGGTAGATCAGTGATATACCCACTATTAGCAGAGATAGATCACTGATAATCACTGATATATGCACTATTAGCAGAGGTAGATCACTGCTATACCTACTATTAGCAGAGGTATGTCAGTGATATACCCACTATTAGCAGAGATAGATCACTGATATACCCACTATTAGGAGAGGTAGATCATGGATATACCCACTATTAGCAGAGGTAGATCACTGATATACTCACTATCGGCAGAGGTAGATCACTGATATACCCACTATTAGCAGAGGTATATCATTGATATACCCTCTATTACCAGAGGTAGATCACTAATATACCCACTGTTAGCAGAGGTGGATCACTGATATACCAACCATTAACAGAGGTAGATCACTGATATATCCACTAGTCGCAGAGGCATGAATAAATCAGTATTAGCAGAGCCGACCCTTATAATCTATATATTAACTAGTTTTCTCTAAACATACACAGTCAAAATAATACTGATGGCTAACACCTAAACAAAGCGACGACCGTATCACCAATAAATGGTGATGAGTTAGGGCCATCACCATATTCCATTATATGGTGATGGCCTTCGCCATCTATTAGCGATGACCTCAGAGCCCATCGTCAAAAAATCGCAATGACTATTGCTCGTCGCCATTTATTGGTGATGACCAGGCCCCATCACTAATAAATGGCGATAAAGTGACCTCGTCAACATTTATCCTCAGCAATAAATGGCAACGACAGGGTCTCATCACCGATAAATGGCGATGGGCCATCGCCATTTTTCTGACTATGCTAGTAACCTACACGATTATTGACGGATAACTAACGATCATGGGGGATTTCTAATCCATAATTGCATATATATATGGTAATCTCCATTTGTGCTGTGCTAGTTTGTCATTCTTAAATTTAATTTAATGAGCCCTCCTGGACGGTTTCAATCAGTTAGAGCCATTACATCCAGATATTTTCAATATGTCACAAATGTGCATATATTCACCAAAAAAGCATCAACGCAATTTAATTCCAACGTTTCCGGTGCCACATGAATAACAATTGGCTTACAATAAAATCTGCTATGTATAAGTGGGTCCCTGAATTAATTTTTTTTTGCAACCTACGTCTGATAAAATATTTGAAAAATGAAATTTCCTGTATATTAAATGCAGGTCTGGATAAAGATGGTTGAGACTCCTGTATAAGTAATTTAGTCATTACCGTTTCAATAATTATTCTCCGCCGGCCCCGGCAAATTCTTGTCAGCACGCTAACTTTGAAAATGGTCAATTCACTCAAAATGTTCACTAAAGTTATATTACGCAGTGACAAGGAGATACCTGTTTAATAAGCCATAACAGAGCTCCTACTGGCACTATTTTGTTAGTTTACATATAATTTCAGCTTCCACTACATTTTCCTATATTTTATCAGATTTACCTGTCAGCTTTGATCCTATATTTTATAATCTGGCAAAAATATTGACCCAGTAAAAAAATCGCAAAAAATATTTGCTTACATTTTTGGATACGGGGGAGATAGATCTTTCATTCAGTGTATACATTAGTCACATAATTTCTTCTCCCTTAATAATCGGGCAAGCTAACATATAGTCCATGGGCCCAGGCATATATCGGTACCATCAGAGGAAACCAAACTTTAGGGCTACTAAGTTATTGGTAGGGACTATATGATTATTTCAATATGTGATAACCGTTCCAGAAGAGCAGCTTAGTGTATATTTTGCATTTTTACCATTTTACCATTCTGAGATATTGACTTTTTTGGGGAAAATCACACAATGGACTACTGACACATCCCATGAAGGTAATATCATTCAATAACAGCTCCGGATATCCAGAATTGTTATCTGCACAGTTACAACAAGCATACTTCCCATCTTGAGGCACATGCTTTAGTTTGGTATTCAAACGGCTGATTTGCACGCTGGATTTTGTGAAATTTTGCGGATTTATTATTATCATTATTTACGGAATGTTGTGTGTCCCATATGAGTGCCACAGTCCTAATGGATCAGCTACCCATATATACCTTGTTTGCAGGGAAGCACAAAGGAGGACCATCCAGCTGGTTTCAACAAAGTTGTAGAATTTTTCCTTCCCATACCCCCGAAATGCACATTGCGGCTGAATATATGAAAATTACAATGTAGCTCAAATTTGATATAATCTTTCGTCCCACCAGAAATGTTTCAGGTTGTGCACACTGGAAAGTATATAAATGTATTTTATAATGTCATAAGTGTATTGTATAATAAATACTGGTCCTAGGGGGCCACACCTGCAATAACACTGGTGAAAACCCAGACTCCTACTTGCCCGTTTTGTTTTCTAGGTTATACCTAGTATTCATTGTTTAGTATCTGTGGGTGCAAGTTTCGGGTTATTTTAGGTCGAAAATTCTTATTTCTGACCAGCGAAACCCTCATCAGGGAGCCTATACGCATTGACCGTTATGGTCAGATTTTTTATTTTTTCAGTATTTCACTGATGCTTTTACCCCGCCTATAGCATAATTGTGGCTGGCTGGTAAAGTTTTCGGCATGTTTGTTTGTGATCCAGTATTTCTTTAAGATCCCTTTCAGCCATTTCGTGTATGGATTGAAAGTCGTTATGACGCATACGTCGTTTCAGTACAGACTTATTCTGTATGCCCTCGTTCCTCTTGAGGTATTTGTTTCTGTCGGTAATTTCCGAGGTAGAGTATCCTCTCATTTTAAGCTTTTGCTTGAAGTATTCTGACTAGTCTATGTAGTCTGCAGTATTATTGCAGTTTCGTATACATATCTTTCAGTTCTCCCGTAATGTGCTGATTTGCTGTATAGGTATTTGTAGGTTTCAGTTGGCTTTGTTTAGCATTTCACATCAAGTATTGAGTCAGTCGAACATCTTTTCCCCTTGAAAACGGCAACGTCTAGATAATTGACCTCGTTTTCAGATATTTCATACGTGAATTTCAATGGAGTATGTGCGTTATTAGCCATCTCAAAGAAACTCTCAGCTACGGCTTTATTTGCCTGTAGTAGTATGAAGCCATCATCCCGAAAAGTTTGTGTAATATAATCATTTCTTTGTGTGGGAATGTGGCAATTAGCTGATTGATATGCTTATATATCGCTATATCGCACAGTTCCGGGGAAGGGACTGCTCCCCGTGGTGCTTATTCAGTTAGCTTTGTTTAGGATTTCACATCAAGTATTGAGTCAGTCAAATATCTCTTCCCCTTGAAAACGGCAACGTCTAGATAATTCGCCTCGTTTTCAGATATTTCATACGTGAATTTCAATAGAGGATGTGCGTTATTAGCCATCTCAAAGAAACTCTAAGCTACGGCTTTATTTGCCTGTAGCAGTATGAAGCCATCATCCCGAAAAGTTTGTGTAATATAATCATTTCTTTGTGTGGGAATGTGGCAATTAGCTGATTGATATGCTTGTATATCGCTATATCGCACAGTTCCAGGGAAGGGACTGCTCCCCGTGATGCTCCGACAATATGTCTGAAGTGTTAGTCCTGAAACCTGGATTCATACTTTTCAAGAATCAATCGTGCTATTTCAAGCAACAGATCGATGGGAGGTTTTTGGATATATAATCCATGTTTTCGTATAGGTAGTCAGATCACTTTTTAGTGCTTCTAGGATTTCATTGAATCCGAGGTTCGTGTATAACGAGGTAATGTCATACGTAATAAGTAACGTATCAGTTGGTATCCGACGTTGTACAATCTCATTGATGAATACTGAAGTATCGGCTGAGTAGGTTTCTCGTTCCCACACTATGGGGATAAGAAGAAATCCAGGTAGCGCCCTAGTTTTTCAGTAGGGGCCCCGCATTGAGGTAGCTCAGGTTTTACAGGATCAAGTTTTTTAATAGCCTCTTCTACCTTATGTATTATTGGTAGGAGATATGGTGTAGGCTTCCTGGTCGAAACTTTCAGCAGAAAATTCAAAGTCTCTGACTAAGAACTCCACTAGCATTCAACCTAGCGACTGTCTGTAGTACCGTACCATTTTCATGGTGTTTTCCATATTCATGGATTTTATGTCGGTATAATGTATACCATCGTACAGCTGTCTTTGCGCTTCCACTATGTAGTCCTTTTTATAAGAATTACGGTGGTATTGTTTTTATCAGCTCGTCCTTCTGTGCACAAGATTATATTCTTTGTGTTTGAGAAAGCGAGAAAAATGACGGCTGGTAATAGCCTTCTTCTTTAGTTTCCGTCTAGCCATATTGTCTATGGGTACTGAATATCTCTCCGTGGCTTTGTGCCGTGTAAAGAGATGGCCGGGCATTGGCAAATGTATAGGCTATATACCTAGCAGGTGTTCTCTGATAGGACAGAAATGTTTCTGGTGTGCGCTGATTGGTCCACTCTCTGGTGAATCTCATTGGATAATTTTGGCGCTCACACAGGGCTGCATTGTTTGCTGCAATCCCCTCTTTTTGCTCAAGCTCCGGTCAGTTTACCCATCAGTGTGGCACAGCCAGTGTATAGGCTGATTGAGACAGAGATAAATATATTTTCTCGATTTGGCGAGCCTGTATTAAAAGCGCAGCTGTCTGTTCAGTACAGTGTAGGCGAATTAGTGTATATCGCACCTCTCAGAATGTATTAAAATAAACATGTATAATGTAGTATTCAGACTGAAACAGTATAATTAACTTGTATGTCAGACTCATACTGCATTAGCTGCATTGATTTCTAACGTCCTTCTGTGCACAAGATTATATTCTTTGTGTTTGAGAAAACGAGAAATTTGACAGCTGGTTTTTGCTTTCTTCTCCAGTTTCCGTCTAGCCATATTGTCTATGGGTATAGTGAATATCTCTCCGTGGCTTTGTGCCGTGTAAAGAGATGATATTATATGGGCAATATGGCGCAAGAACAAAGTACCTGCTGGTTTGTTTAGCACATGCAGATAAACCATATGACAATGGAGGCCGAGGTCTCTTATCAAGACAACTATGCGGCTTTAGATATCTGCTGGTTTGTATAGCACATACAGATATACCGGAAATATGACAATGGAGGCAAATCTAGCAGGACAGTAATAATTGTCTTCTGTTTTGACTGGAGGTATAGTTCACCACGGGCAATCATGGTCGGGTCTGGGTAATTCCACAGAAATTACTACAAGGATCAAAGAAGACCAAAGGTCAACTTCGATACACGTGTTGAACCAGCGAGACACGAAGTCAAGTCATATAGTATAATAAATACTGGTCCTAGGGGGCCACACCTGCAATAACACTGGTGAAAACCCAGACTCCTTATAATAAATACTGGTCCTAGGGGGCCACACCTGCAATAACACTGGTGAAAACCCAGACTCCCAACCATGAAAACAAAACGGGCAAGTAGGAGTCTGGGTTTTCACCAGTGTTATTGCAGGTGTGGCCGCCTAGGACCAGTATTTATTATACTATACCTCGAGGACTCTGATGCTGATAACAGTGATGAAGACTAGACTACTGATCCATGGTGTGAATGTTTTGGCACAATCACATACATTCATGGCTACAAATATGCATGAGTAAAACATAGTACATAAACATGCCACAGTAGCGTGGTGAAATTTGGGTTATACATAAATTTCACTTTTTGGACGCTTGTTGGAACTAGGGTAGGGGAAGGACAATTCCTATAACTGTGGTAAAAACTTGTAAAATGTTCATAAATGTTTTCCTCATACAACATGTGCATGTTGTAGGCTACTGCGGTTCAGTAGCACTCCCCAGGGAACTTGTATGACAATGTTATAAATTAAAATGTACTGAAAATCACATAATCAACAACATTTTGATAGGCCCTATTGTTCGCCCCTTTCTGCCATAAAACAAATTCTGCCTTCAGGAATGACAGAAAGGATTATTCGGATGGTAAAAATAAAGCATTTCAGACATGTATTTGTGGTTTGTAGTTCATTCTAGCCCCATGTGGAAACAGCAATTGCATCATTAGTGAATGTTTCCGAGTTTGCCTTTTCGCTTTCATTATGCGGAGGGTGGGTACATTCCAGAGATGAAAACTACCAATAAGCTGCCAGTCTGCAATGGTTATCACATCAAAATATGATCTATATATATACACCAATTAAAAAATCATAACTAGGATTGGTTTCCTTAGATGGTACCGACAAGTGGAATTTCTGGTCTGGGCCCATGGACTAATACAACGGAACGTATATTAGATATGACGACGCTCTGTACACCGAGAGCACAGATTTCTACCACTCAAGGTGTTGGGTAAAAACCGCAACGTCGTCACAATATCTATTGATATCCAGAGATCAGCCTCATGTCATTGTACATATTCTTATTATTATACGTAGATGATTGACAGTTATAGCATTCTCATGTAATCTGTTCTTTACTGATTGATAATGAAATATTTTATTCCAGGTTACTGTAACATGGTATTTTTTAAATATAAGCAGCCTTACTTGAAATGTAGACATCCGTATGGTAGTAATGTAGTTATTAATATACAGTTGGTCATCATTACCTATGTACATATTTGCGTAGATTACAGGTATATTTATTCTAGGTATAATATTTGTTAACCCGCTTATTTGTTAACCCGAGAACTATTATAAATGACAGAGGACAATGCCGTATAGACATGTATCTACCAGAAAGGATATACGACGACAATACGGGGATAACTCCCTTGTGTGTGATCGTAATCAAGCTGAATTTTTTTCTATTCAAAACCTGCCAAATCAGATTTTTCTAGAAGTTGACATACTGAAATATCAGCCTCGAAAAGATTACAATGTTCCATTGTATAAAAATGGAGATACGATTGATCAAAATGTGCTCCTCGACCTGATTTGGTATTTTTGAGGCATTTACAGTGAGGATTTTCTCTTATAGCAAAAATATGACACCTCAAAACAAAATAATTTTGTCACGCAATATATTAGGAAGTTTGTTTACTGGAAAGAACCAAGAAATCCATGCATGAAAATGCCCCAAAATACCAAAATAAGCCCGGGATCACATTTTGATCAATCATATCTCCATTTTTATGCAACTGAACATCTCAGTTTCTTCGAAGGGGATATTTCAGTATGTAAACTTCAAGAAAAATCTTATATGGTAGGTTTTGGAGTAGAAAAAAAATCGGCTTTATTTCCATCACACAAAAAGCAGTTTTCGTATGTCAACGTCACATATCCTTTATTGAAGCTGTCAATCATTTCACCGTTGATGGCGAAATGTTTCGTCTTCAAACAAAAGTTTGTAGAAAGGAAAGTAGAAAGAAAGAGAGAAAGAACATTCTACAATGACGCTCGAGATTCATCTTGTGTAAGCTCCCCGCGGCGCATGCTCCATTTCGCAGGCTCACTCCACTATCATTCGCGACTGTTGGGTCCATTCCGTCGAAGTCATATAGTACCTCGCGCATTAATGGTGTAGGGATCCTCCGCACGTGAGGCACACCACATGCTATAGTATGTGTTTCCGCTCACATAATCCTTGTCGTATTCCTCACTTATCAGGAGATAAAATATACATCCAAATGAAATGGATATTCCCTTGAATCTACTCCAGAAGGATCTCTTCTAATTTGAGATGTTTCTCTTGGATTTGCGTCTAAAGCTGATCTCCATGGTACGGAATTCATCAGCTGGCATGCGCTGTTCGGAGTTTCCGCGTGATGCTGTGCTTTCAATATGGATGCGAATATGGAGTCCTAGCAGTGCCGTGTCGAGTGATTCCACTATTGGTCTGCCACCAGTGATCGGAAATGTTCGACAAACATGGCGTTTACTGCGATGGAAAAAAATCATTATGATAGAATGATAGAAATTTTTAAGTCATTTCATGGCGCCACTCCGTCGTATATTCGGGATCTATTCAAGGAGAAAACTTTCTCTTATGGTCTCCAAAAATGTAGTAATTTAGACCAACCTATAGGTGTAACACTACCACGTATGGAATAAATTCACTTAGTTATCAGGGGTGTAAAATGTGGAATCTGTTACCTGATAGCATCAATCAAGCTGCCAATGTGAGAGAATTTAAAAGTAAGATTGAGTCGTATACGTTTTAATATCACATGTGATAATGTTCTTATAGTACAGTTTGAATCGAACTACATATTGCATATATTTTAACTGATTATTGTAAACAAAATTTTGTTATTTTATAGTTTTAGTATATTTCTTTATTAGAAAATGTCGGTAATAATAGCCCTCCGTGAACTAATGTTTGTTGTTCTCAACACTGACAATAAAGAAATTATCTTATCTTATCTTATATGATGTCATTTCCGGCGGTGTGCTGCTCGGGCGGGAATCTGACCTGTTGCTGGGGTATTACTATGCCCCGTGCATGAGGTTGTTGCATCTTGTGGTCGAATTGCTATCTCGGAATACCTCATCAAACAAGCTTCTATGTCCATCACCATTCTTTCCCTGTAACTGTTTGGATTGTGGACCAAAAGAGGACCAATAAAGTATTCGTGAACTATTGATGTTCATGCCAAGTGTTAGTCCAAACGCCTATAATCGGACTAATTCTTTCCTCATTGATGACGTATCAGAAATCTGTACCTGGCTTTGTTACATAGAGGATCTTACACGAGTGGCTATTTAATATGAAAATTATGACACGAGTTGAGTAAGTTTTATATGTTGCGAGCTTTAGCGAGCAACATCTAAAACTTACTCAACGAGTGTCATAACTTTCATATTAAATTGCCACGAGTGTAAGATTCTGTTTATCACATAACTATTTTAAAAAATTATATAAACGCAAAAATTCAAAAGATGTAATCATCAAATCTATCTCAAAATTTCTTTTATTTGTTTCATTCTCGACAAAAAATAACGGCCCTGGCTCAGGCGCATCACAGCCCTACAAGTTGCTGAATGCGCTAAGCCGATATAGTTCCGAAACGCAACAGATTGATTGAAATTGTAGTTTAAGGGCCGCTTCCCATTCGGATTTCGCGGCCCATCAACTCAATGTTCTATTTGACTTTCGCGGTACATTACTTTGTTTATTGAATATCTTTTCCAGCGCTAAGTAAATAAATAAATAAATAAATAGGTAAATAATAAATAACAATGAGAGATTAGTAGGAGATATAAATAGAGGTAAATAAGAATCGCTATATGTACAAGTTCGTAAGTCTCTTTCTGTTTTTTTTTGGTAAGTTTTTCTGGTAATTGTGAGTTAACTGTAATCGCGTGTATGATTCCTTTGTCTTGGTACCCCTTTGTACACACAAAGCCGTCCAGAAAAAACTGGGAGAACCATGGGCGACTTCGGGATTTTTCTGATCGACTTTTCTAGCGGCGCTCATGGGAACGGGTGGGTTCTTCCAGAAATGTGTGCCTGTAACAATTGCTTGGAGTGTGTATTGGGGCACACGACGGCAGGTCTACGTCCTATATTGCGTGAAAGCTGGGACGAGTATAGAAGGGATATGAAACATACCCCGACATCAAAGGCGCCGCCGCGTGCTCACGTTGAATGTATGTCTCGGTGTGAGCCTGACGAGATTCTGCGAGACATTATATACCGCCATTGTTTTTAACTTCTTCGCATCGCCCAATTTTCGTCACTAATTCATTCCAGATTTTCCCAGATTTATAGACGTTCTTCTGCAGCAATTGACATCAGATTATTTCATCAAAACAGGCAATATTTCGAGAGAAGAAAGTTTTGAGGGATTTTCATCGAAAAGATGCATATTTTCATGACAACTTTCGACCGCTCTGCGCTGCCGATAAGTTACCGAGTGGACGGAGCGGGAAGGAAAACTCATTTTTTCATTCTTTGTGATCAAACTTCTCATTTATCTCAAGCTTTGAAGTATATCTGTGCTAACTTTTACAAAATATGCAAGCATGTCATTGACAGTACGCAAAATGTTTTCATTTTCCATTTTCGTTTTTGTAAATAATTGCTCGTGAAAATCGTAAAAATGCTAAATATGTCTAGAATTCTGAACAAATCTCACAATTCTAATTGTACGTTTTTGTGATTGAACTACTCTTTTGGGTCATTTGTTTTTTTAGATTTTTTTTCTCGGTGCACTAGTTTTGTTTCTTGTCGTTTGCATGATGTATTCCTTTTGCCACTCGTTGAGCTGTGAAGGATTTCTTTTGGTCACCAATCTTGGCCTAAATTGAGCTGACTGGCGTTCACGTTAATGGAGCCTAGTTGACAAGCACGTGTATTCGCCCAGCATTGACCAGCGAAAGAGGGCGGGGCTCGCAGCGAAGCACACGTGACGGTCTTTTGCGCACAAAAGCCAATCAGTGACGAGGCGTACTAATCAACCAATCACTAATCACTCATTAACATATCAATTAGCGAGACAGACCCTAGTTCAAAGAGAGGTGCCGCGTTTCCTATCCCTCTATATTCGTCCCAGGTGAAAGTCAAAGGAACATATTCTGTGTTAAGGTGTCTGTTCGGTGTCATCTATGGGGTAGCGTGTCGGTGTGGTCTAGGATGTGGTGTTCTGTTTCTGGACGTTTCTTGTTGTGCGGCGATGTTGGCATTCTTGTGATTGTCATCCGTCTTCTGTTTTTACTCTTGTCCACCATGGTGCTGTTTTATAATATTTGTCGTCATCAGAGCTTGATCACCTCCCTTTTATGGCTGTTCAGTTTCCACAGTATTTCAAAATATCGTAGACCATTTCGCAACAGAATGCAATGAGTGTAATTTGTTAATTGGCTGTTCTTCATACATTATTTATTTTGGATCATGTAATGCTACGAGTTACACTCGTGTTCACTGCATGTCATCATGCACTCGACATCCATTCATTCATTTATTATGCGCGCGACATGTTGGTGAGTTCTCAGCGAGGTGACAACATGCTAGCTGACAAGATCATTTTGAATACGTAATCCGTTTGAAGTCTCTAATCATCCAGATCTATATTGGAAGAAATAAGCAAACATCGGGAAGAATCCATGCAGATATTGCAAAAGAATGAACAAACGTTTACTTTCGAGATCTGACGGGATACGGTACGGTACCCAAAATGGCGGGCTGACTCGATTCGCCAAACTACGGTACGTGAGTACATTATACAAAATTTGAAGCTCAAAACTGTCGAAATAATGCATTGCGGAGCCTTGCTGCTTGTATGGATATTGACAACTATAGTTTGCAGTAAATGATCGTCTTGCAGATATCTATGTTGTTGTTGCACTTGTAAACATAGTATTTCGTAGTCAAAATTTATCAATGGGAAAAATAGTTCAGTGACGTCACGACCAAGCGTAGTAATTGTTTTTCTCACGTTACATGTATTATCCAATCAGCGTGTTTGAAAGTGTTACGTCACTAGTTACATACGATATTTACGTCATGGCTTTATGTCGCTGAATAACAACACAGTTATGTGATAAACACTGATACACTTCTGAACTGCTAAATAGGGTTTGTTTCAAAAGAAAGAAAAATTAAGATCTGTATGCCACAGAAAATGAATTTCGAGCGGAGCCCTACATTTTCACTCTGAGATAACCCGTCCATACCTCCAAGAGCGGAGAGTATCTCTTAGATGGACACTATCTACCTAGTCTACCTACTACCTAGTCTACCTAGTAGTATAATCCGTGGCGTGCCCTAAAATTATAAACTTTCCCACACTAACCGTGCGTAAATTAACGATTTAGCATGCTTATGAAAACATTATTTCTATTCTATTGCACTACTCAAATTGATTATCAACAAAGATTACAATGAAAGATTGAAAAATATGGTAAACGTTCACAACCTTTCTTCCCTTTGTTGAAATGTGCCGTCCGCCTCAGTTGGCAGGGTGTCAATATCATTGGACGAGTTTATGTGGTCTCTCAGAAGGGGGAGCAGTGAAACGTAAATGCAACAAGCCTATTTGTGTGGCATTATTAATCAATCACGATGGAACCAACAGTTAAACTTGAGACAGAAATTTACGTCTTTAATAAATATTAATTTACAGCTTTTTCTCAAACAACAAAACATGTTGGCAGTAATTATTTAACTAGGAAGGAAATTTATGTTCACGGTGCTATTGGAAACATTGGCATTTTGGAGAAAAAAAAACCCGCCAAGAACATATGTGAAATTACAAACATTTGATGTCGTTTGTAATTTCTGTGGCCTGTAACCGACATCACATCAATGATAGACACACCCGCCTGAAGCAGAACCGTGGCAGTTGTTGATCTCAAGCAATGATTGGTGTTACGGGTAATCTTTAGATGTATTTATTTATAAGACTTGATTATAATATAGAACGAATGTGATACATTTAAATATCCGTATTTCTTATTTCGCTTGCCTGCCAGATGTCTTAATTTCTCATCGTCAGCGGAGAAAAATCTACCTTTGTTCAAATGGTCACACTTGTGTTGTGGCTCATTTAAAACAGCAAGAAGATATTCATCATCTGCGTCTCTCATGAACTTTTCGATCTCCGCTTCTCTAGATAATACATATCTGAAAGCACGTCTTGTTTCTCCTGTTGATCTGTTTCTTGTGTACACTCGTATGTCCCAATTGGTTTGTAAATATCTGCGATTATACATTTTCTGCCTTTAAAATAAAATAAAGTTCCTACTTACAGGGTATCCATTCTATTTGTTTATTCGATTGTACATGCAGGCAGACGATACTGCCATTTATCACCTGCCCTGTGAAATGGATTCTCCCGAGCGAACACCTGTGCGTGTCAAGATAACGGGTGTAGATGTCATACGTCACAAAGTTCTTAACCGTGCTAAATCGTGTAATAATTGCACGGTTATCAGTGTGTAATAGGTGTAAATGTTATAGAATGTTACCTACTTACTCACTCTTTGAAAAACAAACTTTGAGGAGTTTACAAAGTAGATCTAATGGAAATTTAGCATAGTGCAGCACGAGAAGAACTACTCTAAAACATTTTAGTGGCTTACAATGCATCAACCTTTAGGATGATAATAACTCCTGTTCAATTAGTTCTGCATCTACCTAAAACTTTGACACAGAAAATGTGAACATTTTAGCAGACGTGGAATATTTCAGCACTTGACCATGTGTAGGTTTGAGGGATTCGGGGACTACAGGGTGTACATCTATGGAGCAAACCAAATATTCCTAAGAATTTGTGCATGGTTTCACACATGGTACCAATGATCTTGATGGAATCTGCCATTGTCTGTGAGATAGGGAAAACCGGTCAACTTATGTAATATTGTATCTGTAGTAATTCTCCAAAACAACTCCGCTCTAATTGTCTAAAAATGTTCACACCAGTCTGAGTTAGTCTACAAGATGTTGGCCTACAATTTTTTCTTCTTTTTATTATGTTCACCAAAAGGCGGACGTATTATGTGATGGCGGTTTCCGTCAGTGTTTCCGTCTGTCCATCCGTTCGTCCGTCTGTCCGTCCCTCGTCGATATAATGTTCGTCACAAAAGGATACTCGGATGCTGTAGACTGCTGTAGCATAAACTCATTTAACTGCATATGCTGCGGTTTCCACTGCAGAGTAACTGCTTTTCGTGTCTAAAACATGAATTATATAACTGAACTGGACAGGCTGGTAATGGACATCCGCAATTATCAACAATAACAGTTTTATATTCATTGAAATTACTGGGGTATTTGTCTCTGGTAATCCGTACACGTGCTACAGGTAAAACATCCTGTACCCCTTCAGTAGAATCCCTCAAGCGCTCGGAATGAGACTGACTGGTAATTACTTCCTCATCTATTCGTCTCTTTATACCGTTATCTGAAAGCATATTTCAAAAGATCATTTTCAATAACGAATTATACTGAAAAATTCAATTTCAATCCCAATTTAAACGAGAGATCCTGAAGGATCTTGGCGCCCACCATTGTCCAATAATTGTAAGCTAATGACTAGAGGATATTTTTGTCCATTGTTACTAAGAACAAACGATTGATTTGTAATTTTGTTTACAGAATTTCGAATCTGAGCGAAAAAGATCGGAAAAGGGACACTGAAAAACACCAAGATATAATCTAAGTTTCAGGAGTTTCAAGATTACTATTAGCACAGGTAGATCACTGATGTATTCACTATTAGCAGATGTAGATCAGTGATATACCAACTATAAGCAGATGTAGATTAGTGATATACCAACTATTAGCAGAGGTATATCACTGATATGCCAACTATTAGCAGACGTAGATCACTGATATACCAACTATCAGCTGAGGTAGATCACTGATATACCCACTATTAGCAGAGATAGATCACTGATAATCACTGATATATGCACTATTAGCAGAGGTAGATCACTGCTATACCTACTATTAGCAGAGGTATGTCAGTGATATACCCACTATTAGCAGAGGTAGATCACTGATATACCCACTATTAGGAGAGGTAGATCATGGATATACCCACTATTAGCAGAGGTATATCATTGATATACTCACTATCGGCAGAGGTAGATCACTGATATACCCACTATTAGGAGAGGTA
This sequence comes from Hanleya hanleyi, assembly GCA_036873755.1. NCBI lineage: Eukaryota > Metazoa > Mollusca > Polyplacophora > Lepidopleurida > Hanleyidae > Hanleya > Hanleya hanleyi. Next base: position 23,820 of record JAVTVY010034434.1, read on the forward strand.
GATCATGGATATACCCACTATTAGCAGAGGTAGATCACTGATATACTCACTATCGGCAGAGGTAGATCACTGATATACCCACTATTAGCAGGGGTATATCATTGATATACCCTCTATTACCAGAGGTAGATCACTAATATACCCACTGTTAGCAGAGGTAGATCACACTGATATACCCACTATTAGCAGAGGTAGATCACTGATATACTCACTATCGGCAGAGGTAGATCACTCATATACCCACTATTAGCAGAGGTATATCATTGATATACCCTCTATTACCAGAGGTAGATCACTAATATACCCACTGTTAGCAGAGGTAGATCACTGATATACCAACCATTAACAGAGGTAGATCACTGATATATCCACTAGTCGCAGAGGCATGAATAAATCAGTATTAGCAGAGCCGACCCTTATAATCTATATATTAACTAGTTTTCTCTAAACATACACAGTCAAAATAATACTGATGGCTAACACCTAAACAAAGCGACGACCGTATCACCAATAAATGGTGATGAGTTAGGGCCATCACCATATTCCATTATATGGTGATGGCCTTCGCCATCTATTAGCGATGACCTCAGAGCCCATCGTCAAAAAATCGCAATGACTATTGCTCGTCGCCATTTATTGGTGATGACCAGGCCCCATCACTAATAAATGGCGATAAAGTGACCTCGTCAACATTTATCCTCAGCAATAAATGGCAACGACAGGGTCTCATCACCGATAAATGGCGATGGGCCATCGCCATTTTTCTGACTATGTTAGTAACCTACACGATTATTGACGGATAACTAACGATCATGGGGGATTTCTAATCCGTAATTGCATATATATATGGTAATCTCCATTTGTGCTGTGCTAGTTTGTCATTCTTAAATTTAATTTAATGAGACTGGCTGGTAATTACTTCCTCATCTATTCGTCTCTTTATACCGTTATCTGAAAGCATATTTCAAAAGATCATTTTCAATAACGAATTATACTGAAAAATTCAATTTCAATCCCAATTTAAACGAGAGATCCTGAAGGATCTTGGCGCCCACCATTGTCCGATAATTGTAAGCTAATGACTAGGGGATATTTTTGTCCATTGTTACTAAGAACAAACGATTGATTTGTAATTTTGTTTACAGAATTTCGAATCTGAGCGAAAAAGATCGGAAAAGGGACACTGAAAAACACCAAGATATAATCTAAGTTTCAGGAGTTTCAAGATTACTATTAGCACAGGTAGATCACTGATGTATTCACTATTAGCAGATGTAGATCAGTGATATACCAACTATAAGCAGATGTAGATTAGTGATATACCAACTATTAGCAGAGGTATATCACTGATATGCCAACTATTAGCAGACGTAGATCACTGATATACCAACTATCAGCTGAGGTAGATCACTGATATACCCACTATTAGCAGAGATAGATCACTGATAATCACTGATATATGCACTATTAGCAGAGGTAGATCACTGCTATACCTACTATTAGCAGAGGTATGTCAGTGATATACCCACTATTAGCAGAGGTAGATCACTGATATACCCACTATTAGGAGAGGTAGATCATGGATATACCCACTATTAGCAGAGGTATATCATTGATATACTCACTATCGGCAGAGGTAGATCACTGATATACCCACTATTAGGAGAGGTAGATCATGGATATACCCACTATTAGCAGAGGTAGATCACTGATATACTCACTATCGGCAGAGGTAGATCACTGATATACCCACTATTAGCAGGGGTATATCATTGATATACCCTCTATTACCAGAGGTAGATCACTAATATACCCACTGTTAGCAGAGGTAGATCACACTGATATACCCACTATTAGCAGAGGTAGATCACTGATATACCCACTATCGGCAGAGGTAGATCACTGATATACCCACTATTAGCAGAGGTATATCATTGATATACCCTCTATTACCAGAGGTAGATCACTAATATACCCACTGTTAGCAGAGGTGGATCACTGATATACCAACCATTAACAGAGGTAGATCACTGATATATCCACTAGTCGCAGAGGCATGAATAAATCAGTATTAGCAGAGCCGACCCTTATAATCTATATACTAACTAGTTTTCTCTAAACATACACAGTCAAAATAATACTGATGGCTAACACCTAAACAAAGCGACGACCGTATCACCAATAAATGGTGATGAGTTAGGGCCATCACCATATTCCATTATATGGTGATGGCCTTCGCCATCTATTAGCGATGACCTCAGAGGCCATCGTCAAAAAATCGCAATGACTATTGCTCGTCGCCATTTATTGGTGATGACCAGGCCCCATCACTAATAAATGGCGATAAAGTGACCTCGTCAACATTTATCCTCAGCATTAAATGGCGACGACAGGGTCTCATCACCGATAAATGGCGATGGGCCATCGCCATTTTTCTGACTATGTTAGTAACCTACACGATTATTGACGGATAACTAACGATCATGGGGGATTTCTAATCCATAATTGCATATATATATGGTAATCTCCATTTGTGCTGTGCTAGTTTGTCATTCTTAAATTTAATTTAATGAGCCCTCCTGGACGGTTTCAATCAGTTAGAGCCATTACATCCAGATGTTTTCAATATGTCACAAATGTGCATATATTCACCAAAAAAGCATCAACGCAATTTAATTCCAACGTTTCCGGTGCCACACGAATAACAATTGGCTTACAATAAAATCTGCTATGTATAAGTGGGTCCCTGAATTTTTTTTTTTTTTGCAACCTACGTCTGATAAAATATTTGAAAAATGAAATTTCCTGTATATTAAATGCAGGTCTGGATAAAGATGGTTGAGACTCCTGTATAAGTAATTTAGTCATTACCGTTTCAATAATTATTCTCCGCCGGCCCCGGCAAATTCTTGTCAGCACGCTAACTTTGAAAATGGTCAATTCACTCAAAATGTTCACTAAAGTTATATTACGCAGTTACAAGGAGATACCTGTTTAATAAGCCATAACAGAGCTCCTACTGGCACTATTTTGTTAGTTTACATATAATTTCAGCTTCCACTACATTTTCCTATATTTTATCAGATTTACCTGTCAGCTTTGATCCTATATTTTATAATCTGGCAAAAATATTGACCCAGTAAAAAAATCGCAAAAAATATTTGCTTACATTTTTGGATACGGGGGAGATAGATCTTTCATTCAGTGTATACAGTAGTCACATAATTTCTTCTCCTTTAATAATCGGGCAAGCTAACATACAACGGAACGTATATTATAGATGACGACGCTCTGTACACCGAGAGCACAGCTTTCTACCATTCAAGGTGTTGGATAAAAACCGCAACGTCGTCACAATATCTATTGATATCCAGAGATCAGCCTCATGTCATTGTACATATTCTTATTATTATACGTAGATGATTGACAGTTATAGCATTCTCATGTAATCTGTTCTTTACTGATTGATAATGAAATACTTTATTCCAGGTTACTGTAACATGGTATTTTTTAAATAGATAAGCAGCCTTACTTGAAATGTAGACATCCGTATGGTAGTAATGTAGTTATTAATATACAGTTGGTCATCATTACCTATGTACATATTTGCGTAGATTACAGGTATATTTATTCTAGGTATAATATTTGTTAACCCGCTTATTTGTTAACCCGAGAACTATTATAAATGACAGAGGACAATGCCGTATAGACATGTATCTACCAGAAAGGATATACGACGACAATACGGGGATAACTCCCTTGTGTGTGATCGTAATCAAGCTGAATTTTTTTCTATTCAAAACCTGCCAAATCAGATTTTTCTAGAAGTTGACATACTGAAATATCAGCCTCGAAAAGATTACAATGTTCCATTGTATAAAAATGGAGATACGATTGATCAAAATGTGCTCCTCGACCTGATTTGGTATTTTTGAGGCATTTACAGTGAGGATTTTCTCTTATAGCAAAAATATGACACCTCAAAACAAAATAATTTTGTCACGCAATATATTAGGAAGTTTGTTTACTGGAAAGAACCAAGAAATCCATGCATGAAAATTCCCCAAAATACCAAAATAAGCCCGGGAGCACATTTTGATCAATCATATCTCCATTTTTATGCAACTGAACATCTCAGTTTCTTCGAAGGGGATATTTCAGTATGTAAACTTCAAGAAAAATCTTATATGGTAGGTTTTGGAGTAGAAAAAAAATCGGCTTTATTGCCATCACACAAAAAGGAGTTTTCGTATGTCAACGTCACATATCCTTTATTGAAGCTGTCAATCATTTTACCGTTGATGGCGAAATGTTTCGTCTTCAAACAAAAGTTTGTAGAAAGGAAAGTAGAAAGAAAGAGAGAAAGAACATTCTACAATGACGCTCGAGATTCATCTTGTGTAAGCTCCCCGCGGCGCAAGCTCCATTTCACAGGCTCACTCCACTATCATTCGCGACTGCTGGGTCCATTCCGTCGAAGTCATAGTACCTCGCGCATTAATGGTGTAGGGATCCTCCGCACGTGAGGCACACCACATGCTATAGTATGTGTTTCCGCTCACATAATCCTTGTCGTATTCCTCACTTATCAGGAGATAAAATATACATCCAAATGAAATGGATATTCCCTTGAATCTACTCCAGAAGGATCTCTTCTAATTTGAGGTGTTTCTCCTGGATTTGCGTCTAAAGCTGATCTCCATGGTACGGAATTCATCAGCTGGCATGCGCTGTTCGGAGTTTCCGCGTGATGCTGTGCTTTCAATATGGATGCGAATATGGAGTCCTAGCAGTGCCGTGTCGAGTGACTCCACTATGGCTCTGCCACCAGTAATCGGAAATGTTCGACAAACATGGCGTTTACTGCGATGGGAAAAAATCATTATGATAGAATGATAGAAATTTTTAAGTCATTTCATGGCGCCACTCCGTCGTATATTCGGGATCTATTCAAGGAGAAAACTTTCTCTTATGGTCTCCAAAAATGTAGTAATTTAGACCAACCTATAGGTGTAACACTACCACGTATGGAATAAATTCACTTAGTTATCAGGGGTGTAAAATGTGGAATCTGTTACCTGATAGCATCAATCAAGCTGCCAATGTGAGAGAATTTAAAAGTAAGATTGAGTCGTATACGTTTTAATATCACATGTGATAATGTTCTTATAGTACAGTTTGAATCGAACTACATATTGCATATATTTTAACTGATTATTGTAAACAAAATTTTGTTATTTTATAGTTTTAGTATATTTCTTTATTAGGAAATGTCGGTAATAATAGCCCTCCGTGAACTAATGTTTGTTGTTCTCAACACTGACAATAAAGAAATTATCTTATCTTATCTTATATGATGTCATTTCTGGCGGTATGCTGCTCGGGCGGAAATCTGACCTGTTGCTGGGGTATTACTATGCCCCGTGCATGAGGTTGTTGCATCTTGTGTTCGAATTGCTATCTCGGAATACCTCATCAAACAAGCTTCTATGTCCATCACCATTCTTTCCCTGTAACTGTCTGGATTGTGGACCAAAAGAGGACCAATAAAGTATTCGTGAACTATTGATGCTCATGCCAAGTGTTAGTCCAAACGCCTATAATCGGACTAATTCTTTCCTCATTGATGACGTATCAGAAATCTGTGCCTGGCTTTGTTACATAGAGGATCTTACACGAGTGGCTATTTAATATGAAAGTTATGACACGAGTTGAGTAAGTTTTATATGTTGCGAGCTTTAGCGAGCAACATCTAAAACTTACTCAACGAGTGTCATAACTTTCATATTAAATTGCCACGAGTGTAAGATTCTGTTTATCACATAACTATTTTAAAAAATTATATAAACGCAAAAATTCAAAAGATGTAATCATCAAATCTATCTCAAAATTTCTTTTATTTGTTTCATTCTCGACAAAAAATAACGGCCCTGGCTCAGGCGCATCACAGCCCTACAAGTTGCTGAATGCGCTAAGCCGATATAGTTCCGAAACGCAACAGAGCTTGATCACCTCCCTTTTATGGCTGTTCAGTTTCCACAGTATTTCAAAATATCGTAGACCATTTCGCAACAGAATGCAATGAGTGTAATTTGTTAATTGGCTGTTCTTCATACATTATTTATTTTGGATCATGTAATGCTACGAGTTACACTCGTGTTCACTGCATGTCATCATGCGCTCGACATCCATTCATTCATTTATTATGCGCGCGACATGTTGGTGAGTTCTCAGCGAGGTGACAACATGCTAGCTGACAAGATCATTTTGAATACGTAATCCGTTTGAAGTCTCTAATCATCCAGATCTATATTGGAAGAAATAAGCAAACATCGGGAAGAATCCATGCAGATATTGCAAAAGAATGAACAAACGTTTACTTTCGAGATCTGACGGGATACGGTACGGTACCCAAAATGGCGGGCTGACTCGATTCGCCAAACTACGATACGTGAGTACATTATACAAAATTTGAAGCTCAAAACTGTCGAAATAATGCATTGCGGAGCCTTGCTGCTTGTATGGCTATTGACAACTATAGTTTGCAGGCCGATGCATTTATCTGGAGTAAATGATCGTCTTGCAGATATCTATGTTGTTGTTGCACTTGTAAACATAGTATTTCGTAGTCAAAATTTATCAATCGGAAAAATAGTTCAGTGACGTCACGACCAAGCGTAGTAATTGTTTTTCTCACGTTACATGTATTATCCAATCAGCGTGTTTGAAAGTGTTATGTCACTAGTTACATACGATATTTACGTCATGGCTTTATGTCGCTGAATAACAACACAGTTATGTGATAAACACTGATACACTTCTGAACTGCTAAATAGAGTTTGTTTCAAAAGAAAGAAAAATTAAGATCTGTACGCCACAGAAAATGAATTTCGAGCGGAGCCCTACATTTTCACTCTGAGATAACCCTTCCATACCTCCAAGAGCGGAGAGTATCTCTTAGATGGACACTATCTACCTAGTCTACCTACTACCTAGTCTACCTAGTAGTATAATCCGTGGCGTGCCCTAAAATTATAAACTTTCCCACACTAACCGTGCGTAAATTAACGATTTAGCATGCTTATGAAAACATTATTTCTATTCTATTGCACTACTCAAATTGATTATCAACAAAGATTACAATGAAAGATTGAAATATATGGTAAACGTTCACAACCTTTCTTTCCTTTGTTGAAATGTGCAGTCCGCCTCAGTTGGCGGGGTGTCAATATCATTGGACGAGTTTATGTGGCCTCTCAGAAGGGGGAGCAGTGAAACGTAAATGCAACAAGCTTATTTGTGTGGCATTATTAATCAATCACGATGGAACCAACAGTTAAACTTGAGACAGAAATTTACGTCTTTAATAAATATTAATTTACAGCTTTTTCTCAAACAACGAAACATGTTGGCAATAATTATTTAACTAGGAAGGAAATTTATGTTCACGGCGCTATTGGAAACATTGGCATTTTGGAGAAAAAAAACCCCGCCAAGAACATATGTGAAATTACAAACATTTGATCTCGTTTGTAATTTCTGTGGCCTGTAACCGACATCACATCAATGATAGACACACCCGCCTGAAGCAGAACCGTGGCAGTTGTTGATCTCAAGCAATGGTTGGTGTTACGGGTAATCTTTAGATGTATTTATTTATAAGACTTGATTATAATATAGAACGAATGTGATACATTTAAATATCCGTATTTCTTATTTCGCTTACCTGCCAGATGTCTTAATTTCTCATCGTCAGCGGAGAAAAATCACACTTGTGTTGTGACTCATTTAAAACAGCAAGAAGATATTCATCATCTGCGTCTCTCATGAGCTTTTCGATCTCCGCTTCTCTAGATAATACATATCTGAAAGCACGTCTTGTTTCTCCTGTTGATCTGTTTCTTGTGTACACTCGTATGTCCCAATTGGTTTGTAAATATCTGCGATTATACATTTTCTGCCTTTAAAATAAAATAAAGTTCCTACTTACAGGGTATCCATTCTATTTGTTTATTCGATTGTACATGCAGGCAGACGATACTGCCATTTATCACCTGCCCTGTGAAATGGATTCTCCCGAGCGAACACCTGTGCGTGTCAAGATCACGGGTGTAGATGTCATACGTCACAAAGTTCTTAACCGTGCTAAATCGTGTAATAATTGCACGGTTATCAGTGTGTAATAGGTGTAAATGTTATAGAATGTTACCTACTTACTCACTCTTTGAAAAACAAACTTTGAGGAGTTTACAAAGTAGATCTAATGGAAATTTAGCATAGTGCAGCACGAGAAGAACTACTCTAAAACATTTTAGTGGCTTACAATGCATCAACCTTTAGGATGATAATAACTCCTGTTCAATTAGTTCTGCATCTACCTAAAACTTTGACACAGAAAATGTGAACATTTTAGCAGACGTGGAATATTTCAGCACTTGACCATTTGTAGGTTTGAGGGATTCGGGGACTACAGGGTGTACATCTATGGAGCAAACCAAATATTCCTAAGAATTTGTGCATGGTTTCACACATGGTACCAATGATCTTGATGGAATCTGCCATTGTCTGTGAGATAGGGAAAACCGGTCAACTTATGTAATATTGTATCTGTAGTAATTCTCCAAAAAAACTCCGCTCTAATTGTCTAAAAATGTTCACACCAGTCTGAGTTAGTCTACAAGATGTTGACCTACAATTTTTTCTTCTTTTTATTATGTTCACCAATAGGCGGACGTATTATGTGATGGCGGTTTCCGTCAGTGTTTCCGTCTGTCCATCCGTTCGTCCGTCTGTCCGTCCCTCGTCGATATAATGTTCGTCACAAAAGGATACTCGGATGCTGTAGACTGCTGTAGCATACACTCATTTAACTGCATATGCTGCGGTTTCCACTGCAGAGTAACTGCTTTTCGTGTCTAAAACATGAATTATATAACTGAACTGGACAGGCTGGTAATGGACATCCGCAATTATCAACAATAACAGTTTTATATTCATTGAAATTACTGGAGTATTTGTCTCTGGTAATCCGTACACGTGCTACAGGTAAAACATCCTGTACCCCTTCAGTAGAATCCCTCAAGCGCTCGGAATGAGACTGGCTGGTAATTACTTCCTCATCTATTCGTCTCTTTATACCGTTATCTGAAAGCATATTTCAAAAGATCATTTTCAATAACGAATTATACTGAAAAATTCAATTTCAATCCCAATTTAAACGAGAGATCCTGAAGGATCTCGGCGCCCACCATTGTCCGATAATTGTAAGCTAATGACTAGAGGATATTTTTGTCCATTGTTACTAAGAACAAACGATTGATTTGTAATTTTGTTTACAGAATTTCGAATCTGAGCGAAAAAGATCGGAAAAGGGACACTGAAAAACACCAAGATATAATCTAAGTTTCAGGAGTTTCAAGATTACTATTAGCACAGGTAGATCACTGATGTATTCACTATTAGCAGATGTAGATCAGTGATATACCAACTATAAGCAGATGTAGATTAGTGATATACCAACTATTAGCAGAGGTATATCACTGATATGCCAACTATTAGCAGACGTAGATCACTGATATACCAACTATCAGCTGAGGTAGATCACTGATATACCCACTATTAGCAGAGATAGATCACTGATAATCACTGATATATGCACTATTAGCAGAGGTAGATCACTGCTATACCTACTATTAGCAGAGGTATGTCAATGATATACCCACTATTAGCAGAGGTAGATCACTGATATACCCACTATTAGGAGAGGTAGATCATGGATATACCCACTATTAGCAGAGGTATATCATTGATATACTCACTATCGGCAGAGGTAGATCACTGATATACCCACCATTAGGAGAGGTAGATCATGGATATACACACTATTAGCAGAGGTAGATCACTGATATACTCACTATCGGCAGAGGTAGATCACTGATATACCCACTATTAGCAGAGGTATATCATTGATATACCCTCTATTACCAGAAGTAGATCACTAATATACCCACTGTTAGCAGAGGTGGATCACTGATATACCAACCATTAACAGAGGTAGATCACTGATATATCCACTAGTCGCAGAGGCATGAATAAATCAGTATTAGCAGAGCCGACCCTTATAATCTATATATTAACTAGTTTTCTCTAAACATACACAGTCAAAATAATACTGATGGCTAACACCTAAACAAAGCGACGACCGTATCACCAATAAATGGTGATGAGTTAGGGCCATCACCATATTCCATTATATGGTGATGGCCTTCGCCATCTATTAGCGATGACCTCAGAGCCCATCGTCAAAAAATCGCAATGACTATTGCTCGTCGCCATTTATTGGTGATGACCAGGCCCCATCACTAATAAATGGCGATAAAGTGACCTCGTCAACATTTATCCTCAGCAATAAATGGCAACGACAGGGTCTCATCACCGATAAATGGCGATGGGCCATCGCCATTTTTCTGACTATGTTAGTAACCTACACGATTATTGACGGATAACTAACGATCATGGGGGATTTCTAATCCATAATTGCATATATATATGGTAATCTCCATTTGTGCTGTGCTAGCTTGTCATTCTTAAATTTAATTTAATGAGCCCTCCTGGACGGTTTCAATCAGTTAGAGCCATTACATCCAGATGTTTTCAATATGTCACAAATGTGCATATATTCACCAAAAAAGCATCAACGCAATTTAATTCCAACGTTTCCGGTGCCACACGAATAACAATTGGCTTACAATAAAATCTGCTATGTATAAGTGGGTCCCTGAATTTTTTTTTTTTTTGCAACCTACGTCTGATAAAATATTTGAAAAATGAAATTTCCTGTATATTAAATGCAGGTCTGGATAAAGATGGTTGAGACTCCTGTATAAGTAATTTAGTCATTACCGTTTCAATAATTATTCTCCGCCGGCCCCGGCAAATTCTTGTCAGCACGCTAACTTTGAAAATGGTCAATTCACTCAAAATGTTCACTAAAGTTATATTACGCAGTTACAAGGAGATACCTGTTTAATAAGCCATAACAGAGCTCCTACTGGCACTATTTTGTTAGTTTACATATAATTTCAGCTTCCACTACATTTTCCTATATTTTATCAGATTTACCTGTCAGCTTTGATCCTATATTTTATAATCTGGCAAAAATATTGACCCAGTAAAAAAATCGCAAAAAATATTTGCTTACATTTTTGGATACGGGGGAGATAGATCTTTCATTCAGTGTATACATTAGTCACATAATTTCTTCTCCTTTAATAATCGGGCAAGCTAACATACAACGGAACGTATATTAGAGATGACGACGCTCTGTACACCGAGAGCACAGCTTTCTACCATTCAAGGTGTTGGGTAAAAACCGCAACGTCGTCACAATATCTATTGATATCCAGAGATCAGCCTCATGTCATTGTACATATTCTTATTATACGTAGATGATTGACAGTTATAGCATTCTCATGTAATCTGTTCTTTACTGATTGATAATGAAATATTTTATTCCAGGTCACTGTAACATGGTATTTTATAAATAGATAAGCAGCCTTACTTGAAATGTAGACATCCGTATGGTAGTAATGTAGTTATTAATATACAGTTGGTCATCATTACCTATGTACATATTTGCGTAGATTACAGGTATATTTATTCTAGGTATAATATTTGTTAACCCGCTTATTTGTTAACCCGAGAACTATTATAAATGACAGAGGACAATGCCGTACAGACATGTATCTACCAGAAAGGATATACGACGACAATACGGGGATAACTCCCTTGTGTGTGATCGTAATCAAGCTGAATTTTTTTCTATCCAAAACCTGCCAAATCAAATTTTTCTAGAAGTTGACATACTGAAATATCAGCCTCGAAAAGATTACAATGTTCCATTGTATAAAAATGGAGATACGATTGATCAAAATGTGCTCCTCGACCTGATTTGGTATTTTTGAGGCATTTACAGTGAGGAGTTTCTCTTATAGCAAAAATATGACACCTCAAAACAAAATAATTTTGTCACGCAATATATTAGGAAGTTTGTTTACTGGAAAGAACCAAGAAATCCATGCATGAAAATGCCCCAAAATACCAAAATAAACCCGGGAGCACATTTTGATCAATCATATCTCCATTTTTATGCAACTGAACATCTCAGTTTCTTCGAAGGGGATATTTCAGTATGTAAACTTCAAGAAAAATCTGATATGGTAGGTTTTGGAGTAGAAAAAAAATCGGCTTTATTGCCATCACACAAAAAGGAGTTTTCGTATGTCAACGTCACATATCCTTTATTGAAGCTGTCAATCATTTTACCGTTGATGGCGAAATGTTTCGTCCTCAAACAAAAGTTTGTAGAAAGGAAAGTAGAAAGAAAGAGAGAAAGAACATTCTACAATGACGCTCGAGATTCATCTTGTGTAAGCTCCCAGCGGCGCATGCTCCATTTCACAGGCTCACTCCACTATCATTCGCGACTGCTGGGTCCATTCCGCCGAAGTCATAGTACATCGCGCATTAATGGTGTAGGGATCCTCCGCACGTGAGGCACACCACATGCTATAGTATGTGTTTCCGCTCACATAACCCTTGTCGTATTCCTCACTTATCAGGAGATAAAATATACATCCAAATGAAATGGATATTCCCTTGAATCTACTCCAGAAGGATCTCTTCTAATTTGAGGTGTTTCTCCTGGATTTGCGTCTAAAGCTGATCTCCATGATACGGAATTCATCGGCTGGCATGCGCTGTTCGAAGTTTCCGCGTTATGCTGTGCTTTCAATATGGATGCGAATATGGAGTCCTAGCAGTGCCGTGTCGAGTGACTCTACTATGGCTCTGCCACCAGTAATCGGAAATGTTCGACAAACATGGCGTTTACTGCATGCGATGGAATAAAATCATTATGATAGAATGATAGAAATTTTTAAGTCATTTCATGGCGCCACTCCGTCGTATATTCGGGATCTATTCAAGGAGAAAACTTTCTCTTATGGTCTCCAAAAATGTAGTAATTTAGACCAACCTAGGTGTAACACTACCACGTATGGAATAAATTCACTTAGTTATCAGGGGTGTAAAATGTGGAATCTGTTACCTGATAGCATCAATCAAGCTGCCAATGTGAGAGAATTTAAAAGTAAGATTGAGTCGTATACGTTTTTAATATCACATGTGATAATGTTCTTATAGTACAGTTTGAATCGAACTACATATTGCATATATTTTAACTGATTATTGTAAACAAAATGTCGGTAATAATAGCCCTCCGTGAACTAATGTTTGTTGTTCTCAACACTGACAATAAAGAAATTATCTTATCTTATCTTATATGATGTCATTTCTGGCGGTGTGCTGCTCGGGCGGGAATCTGACCTGTTGCTGGGGTATTACTATGCCCCGTGCATGAGGTTGTTGCATCTTGTGTTCGAATTGCTATCTCGGAATACCTCATCAAACAAGCTTCTATGTCCATCACCATTCTTTCCCTGTAACTGTCTGGATTGTGGACCAAAAGAGGACCAATAAAGTATTCGTGAACTATTGATGCTCATGCCAAGTGTTAGTCCAAACGCCTATAATCGGACTAATTCTTTCCTCATTGATGACGTATCAGAAATCTGTGCCTGGCTTTGTTACATAGAGGATCTTACACGAGTGGCTATTTAATATGAAAGTTATGACACGAGTTGAGTAAGTTTTATATGTTGCGAGCTTTAGCGAGCAACATCTAAAACTTACTCAACGAGTGTCATAACTTTCATATTAAATTGCCACGAGTGTAAGATTCTGTTTATCACATAACTATTTTAAAAAATTATATAAACGCAAAAATTCAAAAGATGTAATCATCAAATCTATCTCAAAATTTCTTTTATTTGTTTCATTCTCGACAAAAAATAACGGCCCTGGCTCAGGCGCATCACAGCCCTACAAGTTGCTGAATGCGCTAAGCCGATATAGTTCCGAAACGCAACAGAGCTTGATCACCTCCCTTTTATGGCTGTTCAGTTTCCACAGTATTTCAAAACATCGTAGACCATTTCGCAACAGAATGCAATGAGTGTAATTTGTTAATTGGCTGTTCTTCATACATTATTTATTTTGGATCATGTAATGCTACGAGTTACACTCGTGTTCACTGCATGTCATCATGCGCTCGACATCCATTCATTCATTTATTATGCGCGCGACATGTTGGTGAGTTCTCAGCGTGGTGACAACATGCTAGCTGACAAGATCATTTTGAATACGTAATCCGTTTGAAGTCTCTAATCATCCAGATCTATATTGGAAGAAATAAGCAAACATCGGGAAGAATCCATGCAGATATTGCAAAAGAATGAACAAACGTTTACTTTCGAGATCTGACGGGATACGGTACGGTACCCAAAATGGCGGGCTGACTCGATTCGCCAAACTACGGTACGTGAGTACATTATACAAAATTTGAAGCTCAAAACTGTCGAAATAATGCATTGCGGAGCCTTGCTGCTTGTATGGCTATTGACAACTATAGTTTGCAGGCCGATGCATTTATCTGGAGTAAATGATCGTCTTGCAGATATCTATGTTGTTGTTGCACTTGTAAACATAGTATTTCGTAGTCAAAATTTATCAATGGGAAAAGTAGTTCAGTGACGTCACGACCAAGCGTAGTAATGGTTTTCCTCACGTTACATGTATTATCCAATCAGCGTGTTTGAAAGTGTTATGTCATTAGTTACATACGATATTTACGTCATGGCTTTATGTCGCTGAATAACAACACAGTTATGTGATAAACACTGATACACTTCTGAACTGCTAAATAGAGTTTGTTTCAAAAGAAAGAAAAATTAAGATCTGTACGCCACAGAAAATGAATTTCGAGCGGAGCCCTACATTTTCACTCTGAGATAACCCTTCCATACCTCCAAGAGCGGAGAGTATCTCTTAGATGGACACTATCTACCTAGTCTACCTACTACCTAGTCTACCTAGTAGTATAATCCGTGGCGTGCCCTATAATTTATAAACTTTCCAACACTAACCGTGCGTAAATTAACGATTTAGCATGCTTATGAAAACATTATTTCTATTCTATTGCACTACTCAAATTGATTATCAACAAAGATTACAATGAAAGATTGAAATATATGGTAAACGTTCACAACCTTTCTTTCCTTTGTTGAAATGTGCAGTCCGCCTCAGTTGGCAGGGTGTCAATATCATTGGACGAGTTTATGTGGCCTCTCAGAAGGGGGAGCAGTGAAACGTAAATGCAACAAGCCTATTTGTGTGGCATTATTAATCAATCACGATGGAACCAACAGTTAAACTTGAGACAGAAATTTACGTCTTTAATAAATATTAATTTACAGCTTTTTCTCAAACAACGAAACATGTTGGCAGTAATTATTTAACTAGGAAGGAAATTTATGTTCACGGTGCTATTGGAAACATTGGCATTTTGGAGAAAAAAAACCCCGCCAAGAACATATGTGAAATTACAAACATTTGATGTCGTTTGTAATTTCTGTGGCCTGTAACCGACATCACATCAATGATAGACACACCCGCCTGAAGCAGAACCGTGGCAGTTGTTGATCTCAAGCAATGATTGGTGTTACGGGTAATCTTTAGATGTATTTATTTATAAGACTTGATTATAATATAGAACGAATGTGATACATTTAAATATCCGTATTTCTTATTTCGCTTGCCTGCCAGATGTCTTAATTTCTCATCGTCAGCGGAGAAAAATCTACCTTTGTTCAGCTGGTCACACTTGTGTTGTGACTCCTTTAAAACAGCAAGAAGATATTCATCATCTGCGTCTCTCATGAACTTTTCGATCTCCGCTTCTCTAGATAATACATATCTGAAAGCACGTCTTGTTTCTCCTGTTGATCTGTTTCTTATGTACACTCGTATGTCCCAATTGGTTTGTAAATATCTGCGATTATACATTTTCTGCCTTTAAAATAAAATAAAGTTCCTACTTACAGGGTATCCATTCTATTTGTTTATTCGATTGTACATGCAGGCAGACGATACTGCCATTTATCACCTGCCCTGTGAAATGGATTCTCCCGAGCGAACACCTGTGCGTGTCAAGATCACGGGTGTAGATTTCATAGTTATGTGATAAACACTGATACACTTCTGAACTGCTAAATAGAGTTTGTTTCAAAAGAAAGAAAAATTAAGATCTGTACGCCACAGAAAATGAATTTCGAGCGGAGCCCTACATTTTCACTCTGAGATAACCCTTCCATACCTCCAAGAGCGGAGAGTATCTCTTAGATGGACACTATCTACCTAGTCTACCTACTACCTAGTCTACCTAGTAGTATAATCCGTGGCGTGCCCTATAATTTATAAACTTTCCAACACTAACCGTGCGTAAATTAACGATTTAGCATGCTTATGAAAACATTATTTCTATTCTATTGCACTACTCAAATTGATTATCAACAAAGATTACAATGAAAGATTGAAATATATGGTAAACGTTCACAACCTTTCTTTCCTTTGTTGAAATGTGCAGTCCGCCTCAGTTGGCAGGGTGTCAATATCATTGGACGAGTTTATGTGGCCTCTCAGAAGGGGGAGCAGTGAAACGTAAATGCAACAAGCCTATTTGTGTGGCATTATTAATCAATCACGATGGAACCAACAGTTAAACTTGAGACAGAAATTTACGTCTTTAATAAATATTAATTTACAGCTTTTTCTCAAACAACGAAACATGTTGGCAGTAATTATTTAACTAGGAAGGAAATTTATGTTCACGGTGCTATTGGAAACATTGGCATTTTGGAGAAAAAAAAACCCGCCAAGAACATATGTGAAATTACAAACATTTGATGTCGTTTGTAATTTCTGTGGCCTGTAACCGACATCACATCAATGATAGACACACCCGCCTGAAGCAGAACCGTGGCAGTTGTTGATCTCAAGCAATGATTGGTGTTACGGGTAATCTTTAGATGTATTTATTTATAAGACTTGATTATAATATAGAACGAATGTGATACATTTAAATATCCGTATTTCTTATTTCGCTTGCCTGCCAGATGTCTTAATTTCTCATCGTCAGCGGAGAAAAATCTACCTTTGTTCAACTAATCACACTTGTGTTGTGACTCATTTAAAACAGCAAGAAGATATTCATCATCTGCGTCTCTCATGAACTTTTCGATCTCCGCTTCTCTAGATAATACATATCTGAAAGCACGTCTTGTTTCTCCTGTTGATCTGTTTCTTGTGTACACTCGTATGTCCCAATTGGTTTGTAAATATCTGCGATTATACATTTTCTGCCTTTAAAATAAAATAAAGTTCCTACTTACAGGGTATCCATTCTATTTGTTTATTCGATTGTACATGCAGGCAGACGATACTGCCATGTATCACCTGCCCTGTGAAATGGATTCTCCCGAGCGAACACCTGTGCGTGTCAAGATAACGGGTGTAGATGTCATACGTCACAAAGTTCTTAACCGTGCTAAATCGTGTAATAATTGCACGGTTATCAGTGTGTAATAGGTGTAAATGTTATAGAATGTTACCTACTTACTCACTCTTTGAAAAACAAACTTTGAGGAGTTTACAAAGTAGATCTAATGGAAATTTAGCATAGTGCAGCACGAGAAGAACTACTCTAAAACATTTTAGTGGCTTACAATGCATCAACCTTTAGGATGATAATAACTCCTGTTCAATTAGTTCTGCATCTACCTAAAACTTTGACACAGAAAATGTGAACATTTTAGCAGACGTGGAATATTTCAGCAGTTGACCATGTGTAGGTTTGAGGGATTCGGGGACTACAGGGTGTACATCTATGGAGCAAACCAAATATTCCTAAGAATTTGTGCATGGTTTCACACATGGTACCAATGATCTTGATGGAATCTGCCATTGTCTGTGAGATAGGGAAAACCGGTCAACTTATGTAATATTGTATCTGTAGTAATTCTCTAAAAAAACTCCGCTCTAATTGTCTAAAAATGTTCACACCAGTCTGAGTTAGTCTACAAGATGTTGGCCTACAATTTTTTCTTCTTTTTATTATGTTCACCAAAAGGCGGACGTATTATGTGATGGCGGTTTCCGTCTGTCCATCCGTTCGTCCGTCTGTCCGTCCCTCGTCGATATAATGTTCGTCACAAAAGGATACTCGGATGCTGTAGACTGCTGTAGCATACACTCATTTAACTGCATATGCTGCGGTTTCCACTGCAGAGTAACTGCTTTTCGTGTCTAAAACATGAATTATATAACTGAACTGGACAGGCTGGTAATGGACATCCGCAATTATCAACAATAACAGTTTTATATTCATTGAAATTACTGGGGTATTTGTCTCTGGTAATCCGTACACGTGCTACAGGTAAAACATCCTGTACCCCTTCAGTAGAATCCCTCAAGCGCTCGGAATGAGACTGACTGGTAATTACTTCCTCATCTATTCGTCTCTTTATACCGTTATCTGAAAGCATATTTCAAAAGATCATTTTCAATAACGAATTATACTGAAAAATTCAATTTCAATCCCAATTTAAACGAGAGATCCTGAAGGATCTTGGCGCCCACCATTGTCCAATAATTGTAAGCTAATGACTAGAGGATATTTTTGTCCATTGTTACTAAGAACAAACGATTGATTTGTAATTTTGTTTACAGAATTTCGAATCTGAGCGAAAAAGATCGGAAAAGGGACACTGAAAAACACCAAGATATAATCTAAGTTTCAGGAGTTTCAAGATTACTATTAGCACAGGTAGATCACTGATGTATTCACTATTAGCAGATGTAGATCAGTGATATACCAACTATAAGCAGATGTAGATTAGTGATATACCAACTATTAGCAGAGGTATATCACTGATATGCCAACTATTAGCAGACGTAGATCACTGATATACCAACTATCAGCTGAGGTAGATCACTGATATACCCACTATTAGCAGAGATAGATCACTGATAATCACTGATATATGCACTATTAGCAGAGGTAGATCACTGCTATACCTACTATTAGCAGAGGTATGTCAGTGATATACCCACTATTAGCAGAGGTAGATCACTGATATACCCACTATTAGGAGAGGTAGATCATGGATATACCCACTATTAGCAGAGGTATATCATTGATATACTCACTATCGGCAGAGGTAGATCACTGATATACCCACCATTAGGAGAGGTAGATCATGGATATACCCACTATTAGCAGAGGTAGATCACTGATATACTCAATATCGGCAGAGGTAGATCACTGATATACCCACTATTAGCAGGGGTATATCATTGATATAACCTCTATTACCAGAGGTAGATCACTAATATACCCACTGTTAGCAGAGGTGGATCACTGATATACCAACCATTAACAGAGGTAGATCACTGATATATCCACTAGTCGCAGAGGCATGAATAAATCAGTATTAGCAGAGCCGACCCTTATAATCTATATATTAACTAGTTTTCTCTAAACATACACAGTCAAAATAATACTGATGGCTAACACCTAAACAAAGCGACGACCGTATCACCAATAAATGGTGATGAGTTAGGGCCATCACCATATTCCATTATATGGTGATGGCCTTCGCCATCTATTAGCGATGACCTCAGAGCCCATCGTCAAAAAATCGCAATGACTATTGCTCGTCGCCATTTATTGGTGATGACCAGGCCCCATCACTAATAAATGGCGATAAAGTGACCTCGTCAACATTTATCCTCAGCAATAAATGGCAACGACAGGGTCTCATCACCGATAAATGGCGATGGGCCATCGCCATTTTTCTGACTATGTTAGTAACCTACACGATTATTGACGGATAACTAACGATCATGGGGGATTTCTAATCCATAATTGCATATATATATGGTAATCTCCATTTGTGCTGTGCTAGTTTGTCATTCTTAAATTTAATTTAATGAGACTGGCTGGTAATTACTTCCTCATCTATTCGTCTCTTTATACCGTTATCTGAAAGCATATTTCAAAAGATCATTTTCAATAACGAATTATACTGAAAAATTCAATTTCAATCCCAATTTAAACGAGAGATCCTGAAGGATCTTGGCGCCCACCATTGTCCGATAATTGTAAGCTAATGACTAGAGGATATTTTTGTCCATTGTTACTAAGAACAAACGATTGATTTGTAATTTTGTTTACAGAATTTCGAATCTGAGCGAAAAAGATCGGAAAAGGGACACTGAAAAACACCAAGATATAATCTAAGTTTCAGGAGTTTCAAGATTACTATTAGCACAGGTAGATCACTGATGTATTCACTATTAGCAGATGTAGATCAGTGATATACCAACTATAAGCAGATGTAGATTAGTGATATACCAACTATTAGCAGAGGTATATCACTGATATGCCAACTATTAGCAGACGTAGATCACTGATATACCAACTATCAGCTGAGGTAGATCACTGATATACCCACTATTAGCAGAGATAGATCACTGATAATCACTGATATATGCACTATTAGCAGAGGTAGATCACTGCTATACCTACTATTAGCAGAGGTATGTCAGTGATATACCCACTATTAGCAGAGGTAGATCACTGATATACCCACTATTAGGAGAGGTAGATCATGGATATACCCACTATTAGCAGAGGTATATCATTGATATACTCACTATCGGCAGAGGTAGATCACTGATATACCCACTATTAGGAGAGGTAGATCATGGATATACCCACTATTAGCAGAGGTAGATCACTGATATACTCACTATCGGCAGAGGTAGATCACTGATATACCCACTATTAGCAGGGGTATATCATTGATATACCCTCTATTACCAGAGGTAGATCACTAATATACCCACTGTTAGCAGAGGTAGATCACACTGATATACCCACTATTAGCAGAGGTAGATCACTGATATACTCACTATCGGCAGAGGTAGATCACTGATATACCCACTATTAGCAGAGGTATATCATTGATATACCCTCTATTACCAGAGGTAGATCACTAATATACCCACTGTTAGCAGAGGTGGATCACTGATATACCAACCATTAACAGAGGTAGATCACTGATATATCCACTAGTCGCAGAGGCATGAATAAATCAGTATTAGCAGAGCCGACCCTTATAATCTATATATTAACTAGTTTTCTCTAAACATACACAGTCAAAATAATACTGATGGCTAACACCTAAACAAAGCGACGACCGTATCACCAATAAATGGTGATGAGTTAGGGCCATCACCATATTCCATTATATGGTGATGGCCTTCGCCATCTATTAGCGATGACCTCAGAGCCCATCGTCAAAAAATCGCAATGACTATTGCTCGTCGCCATTTATTGGTGATGACCAGGCCCCATCACTAATAAATGGCGATAAAGTGACCTCGTCAACATTTATCCTCAGCAATAAATGGCAACGACAGGGTCTCATCACCGATAAATGGCGATGGGCCATCGCCATTTTTCTGACTATGTTAGTAACCTACACGATTATTGACGGATAACAAACGATCATGGGGGATTTCTAATCCATAATTGCATATATATATGGTAATCTCCATTTGTGCTGTGCTAGTTTGTCATTCTTAAATTTAATTTCATGAGCCCTCCTGGACGGTTTCAATCAGTTAGAGCCATTACATCCAGATGTTTTCAATATGTCACAAATGTGCATATATTCACCAAAAAAGCATCAACGCAATTTAATTCCAACGTTTCCGGTGCCACACGAATAACAATTGGCTTACAATAAAATCTGCTATGTATAAGTGGGTCCCTGAATTTTTTTTTTTTTTTGCAACCTACGTCTGATTTCTTTGATAGGCATTTAGAAGTCGGCGTATATAACACAAGGCTATTCTATGGATAACAACTTCTTTACTGCTGTGGAGCTGACGTTTCGTTGGAGATACTTCCAACTTTTTCAAAGCTAATGATCTACATGATTGATTGATTTATTGACTTTTAAGGGCCGCTTCCCTTACGGATTTCGCGGCCCACCAAATAGATTACATAGGTATTTACATGTGTATTCTTGACTGGAATATATTATGTCTATACTTTATATAATAACGACTATTTACAAGGAATGATCTACATTGATTGATTGAAATTGTAGTTTAAGGGCCGCTTCCCATTCGGATTTCGCGGCCCATCAACTCAATGTTTTATTTGGATTTCGCGGTACATTTCTTTGTTTTCTTTTAATATCTTTTCCAGCGCTAAATATATAAATAAATAAATAAATAAATAAATAAATAAATGAATAAATAATAAATAACAATGATAGATTAGCAGGAGATGTAAATAGAAGTAAATAAGAGTCGCTATGTACAAGTTCGTAAGTCTCTTTCGGGTTTTTTGGGTTAAGCTATACTAGTAAATATGAGTTCACTGTTGGTCTAATCGCGTGGATGATTCCTTTGTCTTGGTACCCCTTTGTACGCACAAAGCCGTCCAGAAAAAACTGGGAGAACCATGGGCGTCTTCAGGATTTTTCGAATCGACTTCCCTAACGACGCCCTTGGGAACAGGGTGGGTTCTTCCAGAAATCTGTGCCTGTAACAATTGCTTGGAGTGTGTATTGGGGCACAGGACGGCAGGCCTACGTCCTATATTGTGTGAAAGTCAAAGGATGATATGTGTTGAGGCGTCATTTCGGTGTCATATATGGGGTAGCATGTCTGTGTGGTTTAGGATTTGGTATTCTGGTTGCTCAGTTCGGTGGAGTAGCCTGTCTAGCGTGGTACAGGGTCGAGTATTCTGGACGTTCTTGTTGTCCGACGATGATGATCTTCATGCATGTTTATCTCCATTTGGTGCTGTTTCATAATATTTGTCGTCATCGGTGTTCTGTTTCATGGCTGGTCTTACTCGTCTGTGGTCTTCAGTGTGCTGTGCCTGTATTACAAAGAATAGAAGAGTTTGTAGTTTCTTGTTTTCTGGTGTTATTTTTTGCCATCGACTGGCACTATCGTGATCTAAGTCACACATGATCAATATCAATAAATAATTAGGTACTAAATATTATAAATAAAAATATTATTATAGTTAAAGCCGATTGTGAATGTTTCATATAACCTCCAGTCTTCTGCCCCTGCATGAAGACCGGACGGTTAACATTCGTTAACGAGGGTTGGAAATAAGGGAACACAATTTGGTCGGAGCTCGTTATTAGGAGCTTTTAATTTGATCAGTGAATTTGTCTATGTTATTGCTATGGCATTTTGATTGGTTAGTGTCCAAATTTGATCAGTCATTTCTGATCACTGACCCTTATTTCCGCCCCTGTAAAATAGTTTTGACTCTAAGCGTGCTACATTTATTCAAATTTGGTCCTAGGTTTATTGGTGTCTTGGTGTAACCATATGGTATTAAATGGTAGAGTGATAGTCAGTAGATTTGATGTAAGCTAGTAAGGTGGAGTATACTTTGTTTATAAGAGGTGGTTTAGGATTTAATATAGAAGCCAACGACAGAGGGACATTTAAGTTTTTGAGTTCGTTTTCCAGTGTTCGGCGATAGAGGTCATGTTTTGGGCATTTGAGTATAAAATGTTCTATCGTTTCTTCTTCGTTGTTGCATGAAGTGCATAGTGGTGATGTGTTTTTTATTAGCTTAGATAAGTGAGATTTTAGTCCTGTTTTGCCTAGTCTTAATCTTGTGATGATGCGGTCGTCACGTTTACTGTTTAGGTGGAATCCAAAACTCCTTCTTTTCCCCTTATCTAGAATACTATGTAGCCATCTACCTCGGTTTTCTTCGTTCCATTCCTTCTCCCATTTACTATCTATTCTGGTTTTAATGATAGAATTCAGTTCTTTGGTTCCTAGTCCTATATGCACGTCAGGTGCAGTTTTGGTGAGGCTGTCTTTGGCTGTCCTATCAGCGGCTTCATTTCCCCTAACGTCCACGTGGGCGGGAATCCAAGCTAAAATGGCGTCAATGTCATTGTCTCGTATTTGTGTACATAAAATTTCTATTTCGTGTATGAGGTCAGGTCTGCTGTCAGATTTGGAGTTCTTTATAGATACCAGTCCGCTTAAGGAATCGCTAAGAATAACGGTGGAAACAGGTCGGTTCTGAAGAACCCATTCGAGAGCCTTGATTATGGCGACTAATTCAGTGGTGTATACAGACATATTGTCTGGTAGTTTGAAACCTTCGTGAATGTCAAGTTCTGGTATAACGAATGCAGAACCTGTATTGTGACTTGTGTTTTTGGAGCCGTCTGTATATATTTTCAAGCGATTTTTCCAATGTGTGTCAATATATTCGAGGGCAGTGACTCTTATATGCTCTGGGTTGTCCTGTTTGGTGATGTAGCTATGTATATTCGTGTCCACGTGTGGTGTGATTAGTTGCCATGGTGGTCTATTGACCTTGTCAGTGTCAGAGATACAAGAGATAGGGATGTCGTGTTCTTGGAATAGTCGTTCTATCGTGTAACCGAATGGTGCGGAGTCTTTTTCCCATTTCCTTTTAGGAATTCGTATTCGGTTTTTGGGCCAAAAATGTTGTGGCATGGGTGGTTTTCGCCCTTGGCTATTGTTTTCCCTGCATATTTCATTGACAGCTCTTCTCGTCTTAAGTGTAAGGGTTTTTCATTAGTTTCTATTTGTAGACTACATAATGCAGTTCCTTTGAACGCCCCGGTGGCTATTTTTAGGTCCGAATACTGAATGCTGTCTATTCTTTTCAAATGGGTCTTGCATGCTGATTGATACGCGATTGAACCATAGTCTATTTTGGATCTGATGAGTGTTTGATATAATTTGATTAAGCTATGTTTATTGGCCCCCCAGTTGGTACCCGATACGCACCTCATAAGGTTCAGGTCCTTGTTACACCGAATAATTAATTGGTCGATGTGGTCTTTCCAAGTGAGTTTTCGGTCGAAGATCATACCTAGGTATTTGACACTATTCTTAAACTCGATTTTCTGGCCTCCTAGTGATAGCGTGATGTCTGTGGTTTGTTTATTTGAGAATAGTACACCGGTAGTTTTGACAGCTGAAAATTTGAATCCCCATTTATCGGCCCAGTCGCTGACTGTATTTAGTACCTTTTGCATTATACTTGTTAATTTTTTTATCGATCCGGCAGATTTCCACATGGCAGCATCATC
Source organism: Hanleya hanleyi (assembly GCA_036873755.1). Lineage (NCBI taxonomy): Eukaryota > Metazoa > Mollusca > Polyplacophora > Lepidopleurida > Hanleyidae > Hanleya > Hanleya hanleyi. Next base: position 48,965 of record JAVTVY010034434.1, read on the forward strand.
AGCAAAAAGTGATTGTTCAATTTCAGGATGTTTTGTGTCAATTTCGTTGGCCAGGCCATTAATCAGGATGTTAAAAAGGGTGGGGCTTATGACGCTGCCCTGTGGGGTGCCGTTATCTAGCTGGTGGTCCATGGACATGGTGTTACAATGATCTACATAGTACAGTTGAGGGTATTTATACAAGTGATAACAAGCAAACAAGGTCACAAAATAATCATAGCACAATAGGTTTCATGAGTTAATCATGTCAAAATAAAGAAAATCAAATAGTGAATATGGCTATTATAATCTGCTAATCATCTAGGCGGGTAAAGACAATGGGTGATTACAGATTAAGTTCAAAGTGGCCTCATGGTTAAAGTGACAAAATTATTGAATCTTATATGTGTGAGGATTATACAATTGGTAAGAGATAATCACATGGATGAATAGCATAACGTGTGAGAAGTACATAAAGGATAATGAAAGGATTAACGGTCACGGTGGTAATCTCCATCTAAGCTGATAAGGCTGTCATAGGCGCTGGGTACAAACTGTCCACTGTCTCTGTTGATTGCGGGCTTGTGTCTTTTGATGTGAATGGCTTCCTGTAGTCTCCTCTTTGTTTGATCGGTCTGGTGGATGGAAAGTTTGCGTATGTTTTGCCAATTTATCTGGTGTCCTGGGTGTTCCGTCAGGTGGTCCGAAATGGCTGATTTTCCGTCTGTTTTATTGCTGGAGGCCTTATGTTCCTTGATGCGCACGTTGAGGGGTCGCATGGTTTCTCCTATGTAACTTTCCTGGCAGGAGCAGTCAATTTTGTAGATAATTCCCTTGGGCTGGGGTGGGTCGGTTGGTGGTATAAATACCCTCAACTGTACTATGTAGATCATTAGCTTTGAAAAAGTTGGAAGTATCTCCAACGAAACGTCAGCTCCACAGCAGTAAAGAAGTTGTTATCCATAGAATAGCCTTGTGTTAACCTACGTCTGATAAAATATTTGAAAAATGAAATTTCCTGTATATTAAATGCAGGTCTGGATAAAGATGGTTGAGACTCCTGTATAAGTAATTTAGTCATTACCGTTTCAATAATTATTCTCCGCCGGCCCCGGCAAATTCTTGTCAGCACGCTAACTTTGAAAATGGTCAATTCACTCAAAATGTTCACTAAAGTTATATTACGCAGTTACAAGGAGATACCTGTTTAATAAGCCATAACAGAGCTCCTACTGGCACTATTTTGTTAGTTTACATATAATTTCAGCTTCCACTACATTTTCCTATATTTTATCAGATTTACCTGTCAGCTTTGATCCTATATTTTATAATCTGGCAAAAATATTGACCCAGTAAAAAAATCGCAAAAAATATTTGCTTACATTTTTGGATACGGGGGAGATAGATCTTTCATTCAGTGTATACAGTAGTCACATAATTTCTTCTCCTTTAATAATCGGGCAAGCTAACATACAACGGAACGTATATTATAGATGACGACGCTCTGCACACCGAGAGCACAGCTTTCTACCATTCAAGGTGTTGGGTAAAAACCGCAACGTCGTCACAATATCTATTGATATCCAGAGATCAGCCTCATGTCATTGTACATATTCTTATTATTATACGTAGATGATTGACAGTTAGCATTCTCATGTAATCTGTTCTTTACTGATTGATAATGAAATATTTTATTCCAGGTTACTGTAACATGGTATTTTTTAAATAGATAAGCAGCCTTACTTGAAATGTAGACATCCGTATGGTAGTGATGTAGTTATTTATATACAGTTGGTCATCATTACCTATGTACATATTTGCGTAGATTACAGGTATATTTATTCTAGGTATAATATTTGTTAACCCGCTTATTTGTTAACCCGAGAACTATTATAAATGACAGAGGACAATGCCGTATAGACATGTATCTACCAGAAAGGATATACGACGACAATACGGGGATAACTCCCTTGTGTGTGATCGTAATCAAGCTGATTTTTTTTCTATCCAAAACCTGCCAAATCAGATTTTTCTAGAAGTTGACATACTGAAATATCAGCCTCGAAAAGATTACAATGTTCCATTGTATAAAAATGGAGATACGATTGATCAAAATGTGCTCCTCGACCTGATTTGGTATTTTTGAGGCATTTACAGTGACGATTTTCTCTTATAGCAAAAATATGACACCTCAAAACAAAATAATTTTTCATGCAATATATTAGGAAGTTTGTTTACTGGAAAGAACCAAGAAATCCATGCATGAAAATGCCCCAAAATACCAAAATAAGCCCGGGAGCACATTTTGATCAATCATATCTCCATTTTTATGCAACTGAACATCTCAGTTTCTTCGAAGGGGATATTTCAGTATGTAACCTTCAAGAAAAATCTTATATGGTAGGTTTTGGAGTAGAAAAAAAATCGGCTTTATTGCCATCACACAAAAAGGAGTTTTCGTATGTCAACGTCACATATCCTTTATTGAAGCTGTCAATCATTTTACCGTTGATGGCGAAATGTTTCGTCTTCAAACAAATGTTTGTAGAAAGGAAAGTAGAAAGAAAGAGAGAAAGAACATTCTACAATGACGCTCGAGATTCATCTTGTGTAAGCTCCCAGCGGCGCATGCTCCATTTCACAGGCTCACTCCACTATCATTCGCGACTGCTGGGTCCATTCCGTCGAAGTCATAGTACCTCGCGCATTAATGGTGTAGGGATCCTCCGCACGTGAGGCACACCACATGCTATAGTATGTGTTTCCGCTCACATAACCCTTGTCGTATTCCTCACTTATCAGGAGATAAAATATACATCCAAATGAAATGGATATTCCCTTGAATCTACTCCAGAAGGATCTCTTCTAATTCGAGGTGTTCCTCCTGGATTTGCGTCTAAAGCTGATCTCCATGATACGGAATTCATCAGCTGGCATGCGCTGTTCGGAGTTTCCGCATGATGCTGTGCTTTCAATATGGATGCGAATATGGAGTCCTAGCAGTGCCGTGTCGAGTGACTCCACTATGGCTCTGCCACCAGTAATCGGAAATGTTCGACAAACATGGCGTTTACTGCGATGGAAAAAAATCATTATGATAGAATGATAGAAATTTTTAAGTCATTTCATGGCGCCACTCCGTCGTATATTCGGGATCTATTCAAGGAGAAAACTTTCTCTTATGGTCTCCAAAAATGTAGTAATTTAGACCAACCTAGGTGTAACACTACCACGTATGGAATAAATTCACTTAGTTATCAGGGGTGTAAAATGTGGAATCTGTTACCTGATAGCATCAATCAAGCTGCCAATGTGAGAGAATTTAAAAGTAAGATTGAGTCGTATACGTTTTTAATATCACATGTGATAATGTTCTTATAGTACAGTTTGAATCGAACTACATATTGCATATATTTTAACTGATTATTGTAAACAAAATGTCGGTAATAATAGCCCTCCGTGAACTAATGTTTGTTGTTCTCAACACTGACAATAAAGAAATTATCTTATCTTATCTTATATGATGTCATTTCCGGCGGTGTGCTGCTCGGGCGGGAATCTGACCTGTTGCTGGGGTATTACTATGCCCCGTGCATGAGATTGTTGCATCTTGTGTTCGAATTGCTATCTCGGAATACCTCATCAAACAAGTTTCTATGTCCATCACCATTCTTTCCCTGTAACTGTCTGGATTGTGGACCAAAAGAGGACCAATAAAGTATTCGTGAACTATTGATGCTCATGCCAAGTGTTAGTCCAAACGCCTATAATCGGACTAATTCTTTCCTCATTGATGACGTATCAGAAATCTGTGCCTGGCTTTGTTACATAGAGGATCTTACACGAGTGGCTATTTAATATGAAAGTTATGACACGAGTTGAGTAAGTTTTATATGTTGCGAGCTTTAGCGAGCAACATCTAAAACTTACTCAACGAGTGTCATAACTTTCATATTAAATTGCCACGAGTGTAAAATTCTGTTTATCACATAACTATTTTAAAAAATTATATAAACGCAAAAATTCAAAAGATGTAATCATCAAATCTATCTCAAAATTTCTTTTATTTGTTTCATTCTCGACAAAAAATAACGGCCCTGGCTCAGGCGCATCACAGCCCTACAAGTTGCTGAATGCGCTAAGCCGATATAGTTCCGAAACGCAACAGAGCTTGATCACCTCCCTTTTATGGCTGTTCAGTTTCCACAGTATTTCAAAATATCGTAGACCATTTCGCAACAGAATGCAATGAGTGTAATTTGTTAATTGGCTGTTCTTCATACATTATTTATTTTGGATCATGTAATGCTACGAGTTACACTCGTGTTCACTGCATGTCATCATGCGCTCGACATCCATTCATTCATTTATTATGCGCGCGACATGTTGGTGAGTTCTCAGCGAGGTGACAACATGCTAGCTGACAAGATCATTTTGAATACGTAATCCGTTTGAAGTCTCTAATCATCCAGATCTATATTGGAAGAAATAAGCAAACATCGGGAAGAATCCATGCAGATATTGCAAAAGAATGAACAAACGTTTACTTTCGAGATCTGACGGGATACGGTACGGTACCCAAAATGGCGGGCTGACTCGATTCGCCAAACTACGGTACGTGAGTACATTACACAAAATTTGAAGCTCAAAACTGTCGAAATAATGCATTGCGGAGCCTTGCTGCTTGTATGGCTATTGACAACTATAGTTTGCAGGCCGATGCATTTATCTGGAGTAAATGATCGTCTTGCAGATATCTATGTTGTTGTTGCACTACATAGTATTTCGTAGTCAAAATTTATCAATGGGAAAAATAGTTCAGTGACGTCACGACCAAGCGTAGTATTTGTTTTTCTCACGTTACATGTATTATCCAATCAGCGTGTTTGAAAGTGTTATGTCACTAGTTACATACGATATTTACGTCATGGCTTTATGTCGCTGAATAACAACACAGTTATGTGATAAACACTGATACACTTCTGAACTGCTAAATAGAGTTTGTTTCAAAAGAAAGAAAAATTAAGATCTGTACGCCACAGAAAATGAATTTCGAGCGGAGCCCTACATTTTCACTCTGAGATAACCCGTCCATACCTCCAAGAGCGGAGAGTATCTCTTAGATGGACACTATCTACCTAGTCTACCTACTACCTAGTCTACCTAGTAGTATAATCCGTGGCGTGCCCTAAAATTATAAACTTTCCCACACTAACCGTGCGTAAATTAACGATTTAGCATGCTTATGAAAACATTATTTCTATTCTATTGCACTACTCAAATTGATTATCAACAAAGATTACAATGAAAGATTGAAATATATGGTAAACGTTCACAACCTTCCCAGCTAGCCACTTCATCTGACCCAGATCTGGATTAGAAGTGGCTAGCCCTGGGGAGATCTGGGCCTGTTTCTGCCAGATGTGGGCCAGATCTGGCATCCACTGGCATGCATGCGACTTGTCTCGGTCAGACGATTACAGATCTGGTCCAGATCTGGCATGCACTGGCATGCACTGACTTGTTTATGCCAGGTAATGACAGATCTGGCCCAGATCAATGCGGCACTGGCACCACTGTTTGAAGTTGAATTTGAATCAAAATGGCCAATTTTCATCATTACATATTATCCCCCTTTCATGCCTTTATATGTAGAGTGGCAAAGCTTGTGTTTATCATTTAATTTCACTCGCCTCCTCTTCTGTCATGTCAGGCCTGGGCCACATCTGGCTGAGATCTGGCTCTCTGGCTCTCTTCAACAACGACGAAGAAACACTTTTTCTGGCGCCAAATACAAATGCGGTAAGGAAAATAATCAAAAAAAATATTATTAACCATACTATAATTTTTTATCTAAATAACAAAATAGTTTGTTCTACCTTTGTTTTATTTTGTCTTTTATTCATGAATTTGCTGCGGAACTGTATTCACTGCAACTGCCATTCCATCCAGACACCGGACATTTTTCATCATGTTAGCCATTTGAAATCTCGAAATTACTGCGACATCCTTGTATTTTTTAGTATAATTTTTGCTTGAACACAATTAATTATCAATTCACTTATCATCTGCAGGTGGTTACTGTGAGCAATGGTACCTGGTATTGATAGGATGATCTGATGACAGATTGTTCCTGGTCTGCCAGTGTACAACCCCCCACCCTTCGCACATGCTTATGCCAGATCTGAACCAGACCAGCCCAGATCGCTTATGCCAGATCGGAAACAGATCAGCCAAGATCAGCATGCCAGTCGCTTATGCCAGATCTGAACCAGATCAGCCCAGATCGCTTATGCCAGATCTGAAACAGATCAGCCCAGATCAGCATGCCAGTCGCTTATGCCAGATTTGAACCAGATCAGCCCAGATTAGCACCCCGTGTCTGGGCCAGATCTGGTTGCATCTGGATCTAACCATTTCAGGTCTGGGCCAGATCTTGATTGCCAGAACTGGACCAGATCTGCTTACATATCATGCCAGGGCTGGACAAGATCTGGGCAAGGTCTGGGTGGCTAGTTGGGTTTCTTTCCTTTGTTGAAATGTGCAGTCCGCCTCAGTTGGCGGGGTGTCAATATCATTGGACGAGTTTATGTGGCCTCTCAGAAGGGGGAGCAGTGAAACGTAAATGCAACAAGCCTATTTGTGTGGCATTATTAATCAATCACGATGGAACCAACAGTTAAACTTGAGACAGAGAATTTACGTCTTTAATAAATATTAATTTACAGCTTTTTCTCAAACAACGAAACATGTTGGCAGTAATTATTTAACTAGGAAGGAAATTTATGTTCACGGCGCTATTGGAAACATTGGCATTTTGGAGAAAAAAAAACCCGCCAAGAACATATGTGAAATTACAAACATTTGATCTCGTTTGTAATTTCTGTGGCCTGTAACCGACATCACATCAATGATAGACACACCCGCCTGAAGCAGAACCGTGGCAGTTGCTGATCTCAAGCAATGATTGGTGTTACGGGTAATCTTTAGATGTATGTATTTATAAGACTTGATTATAATATAGAACGAATGTGATACATTTAAATATCCGTATTTCTTATTTCGCTTACCTGCCAGATGTCTTAATTTCTCATCGTCAGCGGAGAAAAATCACGCTTGTGTTGTGACTCATTTAAAACAGCAAGAAGATATTCATCATCTGCGTCTCTCATGAACTTTTCGATCTCCGCTTCTCTAGATAATACATATCTGAAAGCACGTCTTGTTTCTCCTGTTGATCTGTTTCTTGTGTACACTCGTATGCCCCAATTGGTTTGTAAATATCTGCGATTATACATTTTCTGCCTTTAAAATAAAATAAAGTTCCTACTTACAGGGTATCCATTCTATTTGTTTATTCGATTGTACACGCAGGCAGACGATACTGCCATTTATCACCTGCCCTGTGAAATGGATTGTAGATTTCATACGTCACAAAGTTCTTAACCGTGCTAAATCGTGTAATAATTGCACGGTTATCAGTGTGTAATAGGTGTAAATGTTATAGAATGTTACCTACTTACTCACTCTTTGAAAAACAAACTTTGAGGAGTTTACAAAGTAGATCTAATGGAAATTTAGCATAGTGCAGCACGAGAAGAACTACTCTAAAACATTTTAGTGGCTTACAATGCATCAACCTTTAGGATGATAATAACTCCTGTTCAATTAGTTCTGCATCTACCTAAAACTTTGACACAGAAAATGTGAACATTTTAGCAGACGTGGAATATTTCAGCAGTTGACCATGTGTAGGTTTGAGGGATTCGGGGACTACAGGGTGTACATCTATGGAGCAAACCAAATATTCCTAAGAATTTGTGCATGGTTTCACACATGGTACCAATGATCTTGATGGAATCTGCCATTGTCTGTGAGATAGGGAAAACCGGTCAACTTATGTAATATTGTATCTGTAGTAATTCTCCAAAAAAACTCCGCTCTAATTGTCTAAAAATGTTCACACCAGTCTGAGTTAGTCTACAAGATGTTGGCCTACAATTTTTTCTTCTTTTTATTATGTTCACCAAAAGGCGGACGTATTATGTGATGGCGGTTTCCGTCAGTGTTTCCGTCTGTCCATCCGTTCGTCCGTCTGTCCGTCCCTCGTCGATATAATGTTCGTCACAAAAGGATACTCGGATGCTGTAGACTGCTGTAGCATAAACTCATTTAACTGCATATGCTGCGGTTTCCACTGCAGAGTAACTGCTTTTCGTGTCTAAAACATGAATTATATAACTGAACTGGACAGGCTGGTAATGGACATCCGCAATTATCAACAATAACAGTTTTATATTCATTGAAATTACTGGAGTATTTGTCTCTGGTAATCCGAACACGTGCTACAGGTAAAACATCCTGTACCCCTTCAGTAGAATCCCTCAAGCGCTCGGAATGAGACTGGCTGGTAATTACTTCCTCATCTATTCGTCTCTTTATACCGTTATCTGAAAGCATATTTCAAAAGATCATTTTCAATAACGAATTATACTGAAAAATTCAATTTCAATCCCAATTTAAACGAGATATCCTGAAGGATCTTGACGCCCACCATTGTCCGATAATTGTAAGCTAATGACTAGAGAATATTTTTTTCCATTGTTACTAAGAACAAACGATTGATTTGTAATTTTGTTTACAGAATTTCGAATCTGAGCGAAAAAGATCGGAAAAGGGACACTGAAAAACACCAAGATATAATCTAAGTTTCAGGAGTTTCAAGATTTCTAGAAACTGTACTTATGTCGGTTGTTATAATACAAGAAAAATGAGCAAAGTTAGTTTGACAGTGAATGTACATGCACGGAGGACCCTTCGCCTTTGTTTTGTAGTATTTTTTGGTTTTTTTTTTTTGCACGTGTCATCATTGGGTACTGGAAGCGAGGACCAATCTCTTTGACACTTTGGCATGAGCTATGAAACATACTTAAGATTTTATAATTAGGAACGAATGCTAATTCTGTTCTGTTTACTGGGCTAGTTTGAGATATCTCTTTAAAGATACCATGCTCGAAAATAGTAAGATGGTACAATACTTAATACTGAAGGGATCCGGTCTGCGCAGTAATGTTGAAACTTCGAAAGTGCCTGAATCCAGATTATCTCCTTTCGATCGAAACATGCAGTAGTCTACAGTTGTCGAGTTGTGACATTGAGTCACAAGAGTGACGTCCCTTGATGTAGCCGACCCGCCTGCAGACGAAAGGGTGGAGCAGTTCACTTGCTACCGCATGGACTGAAGAAAACTGATTTAAAATTTGAAGAAATACATTTTAATTCCGAATTATTTGAACTCCTTGATATGGAGGGTGAAGATATGGATATTCTCTATAGTCAATATATAGAATGTGCCCTACCGTTTGATCTGCCGACTCTTGTGATGCAGTGTCACAACTCGAGAATACCGTATTAATTTGAAGCGTAACTTGGATTTTCGAATTGGACCAAAAAGGGTATCTTGCACTACTAGGCCCCGGGTGGGACCTGTGTATCAAATTTCAGAAATATCCATGAAATATTTCCTGAGAATTCACGATAACAATGTTTCAAGGGGAAATTTAAGATGGCCATATTGGATTTTCGAAGACCATAAAAGGTATCTTGCACAATTAGACGACAAGGAGAACCTGTGTACCAAATATAACAAAGATCCATGCAGTAGTTCCTGAGAAATCACAATAACAATGTTTCATGGGGTAATCCAAGATGACCGCCTGATGGACATATTGGATTTTGGAATCGGACCAGAAAAGGCATCTTGCATATCGAGACCCTAAGGGGAACCTGTGTACCAAATTTGAGAAAGATCCATGCAGTAGTTCCTGAGAAATGACGATAAAGTTTCATGGAAAAATCCAAGATGACTGCCTGGTGGCCATATTGGATTTTCGAATCGGACCAAAAAGGCATCTTGCACAACTAGACCCTAAGGGGAACCTGTGTACCAAATTTGATAAAGATCCATGCAGTACTTCCTGAGAAATGACGATAACAAAATTTCATAGGGAAATCCAAGATGGCTGCCTGGTGGCCATATTGGATTTTCGAATCGGACCAGAAAAGGTATCTTGCACAACTAGACCCCAAGGGGAGCCTGTGTACCAAATTTGAGAAAGACCCATGAAGTAGTTCCTGAGAAATCGCGATAACAGGGTTTCATGGGAAATCCAAGATGGCTGCCTGGTGGCCATATTAGATTTTCGAATCGGACCAGAAAATGTATCTTTCACAACAAGACCCGAAAGGGAACCTGTGTACCAAATTTGAGAAAGATCCATGCAGTAGTTCCTGAGAAATCACGATAACAAGGTTTCATGGAGAAATCCAAGATGACTGGCTGGTGGCCATATTGGATTTTCGAATCGGACCAAAATGGGTATCTTGCACAACTAGACCCCACGGGGAACCTGTGTACCAAATTTGAGAAAGATCCATTCAGTAGTTCCTGAGAAATCGCGATAACAAGGTTTCATGGGGAAATCCAAGATGGCGGCCTGGTGACCATATTGGATTTTCGAATCGGACCAGAAACGGCATCTTGCACAACTAGACCCCAAGGGGAACCTGTGTACCACATTTGATAAAGATCCATGAAGTAGTTCCTGAGAAATCGCGATAACAACGTTTCATGGGGAAATCCAAGATGGCTGCCTGGTGGCCATATTGGATTTTCAAATCGGACCAAAAAAGGTATCTTGCAGAACTAGACCCCAAGGGGAACCTGTGTACCAAATTTGAGAAAGATCCATAAAGTAGTTCCTGAGAAATCGCGATAACAATAATTGTTTACGAACGGACGGACGGACTGACGGACGGTGGGACGGACTGACGGACGGACCACGGACGACGGACCACGGATGAAAAGCGATTTGAATAGCCCACCATCTGGTGATGGTGGGCTAAAAAGTTCAATTGTATATACAATTGTAACCTCGACCCCCATTATTTGAAATGATCAAAGATTCGATATGGCCTTTGAAAAAAAAATTGCGAAATTTCACAGGGCATCTTTCCGGCCAAAGTTTGGATACATGTATGTGATTTCAAATCGCTTAATGAACGGCTTCAAGCTCTCGCCAAGTAGAATTCGTTTATTTTTCTTGTTCTAATCAAGTACCAAAAGTCTCTACATGACTACATACCCCTCATAACCCGTGGTTCATTATATAGCTGACATATTGCTGAATGCGAAGTTAAATCTAATTTTCTTCTCTCTCATAACGCGTGGACGGGGAATTAGAATGCATCATGTGTACACACTCTCGTATTTTTTCTACACGAATCTTTGCCATTCGATGATCAACCCAAAGGAACCGAAACTCAAGCTCCTCTAGAGTTTTAGTATACATGGGGAGGCTATCGTTCCATCCATTTCTTTAACCCTATCTGGCCTGGGCTTTTTGGGACCTGTCCAGGCCTGGGGGGGGGGGCCGAAATGGCCCCCCCCTAATTATTTTTCTTACCCCTTGAGCTAGGGGGCTGAAACTTATTACACTATACCCTTGGGTCAAGCTCTACCAGAAAATGTAAAAAATTCCAAGATGGCCGCTTTGATGACGTCACAGTGACGCCATTTTGAAAAACGCCATTTTTTGGTCGATTTTTTGGTCAGATTTTCCGAATTTTTTATTTTTGCAATTTCTCCACAAAAACTGCATGAAAAATTAGCAAATATTAATGTGACATGAAACAAAATAGTGTTTGTCCACTTTTCATTGCGGAAAAGCAGAAATTTTGAAGAAATATGACAAAAAATCACTTTTCTGGTACACCACGTGGCCGCCATCTTGAATGTACCCATGATCCTTTGCTCGGGGGATTATGAAAATAGGCTCAAAATGACCCCAATAAGACAAATGATAAAGTCACGGAGTTTCAGCTCTCCATTGTGTATATATATATATGTGTGTATGGGTATATGTGTATGTGTATGTATATGTATATTCTAAATAAGTCTTCTAGGTAATCATGGCCAGTTATTAATATCATGTATATATTTACTGTAGAGGAAACCACCTTTGTAGCCCTCGGGCTGTGTGGAATCCTCTAGAAACAAATAAAGCATTATATTATATTATATTATATTATATTATATTATTGCATGAAAAATTAGCAAATATTAATGTGACATGAAACAAAATAGTGTTTGTCCACTTTTCATTGCGGAAAAGCAGACATTTTGAAGAAATATGACAAAAAATCACTTTTCTGGTACACCACGTGGCCGCCATCTTGAATGTACCCATGATCCTTTGCTCGGGGATTATGAAAATAGGCTCAAAATGACCCCAATAAGACAAATGATAAAGTCACGGAGTTTCAGCTCTCCATTTTTCGCCGTTCCGGAGATAGTTCAGAAAGTTTGGTAGGGGGGGCCATAATGGCCCCCCCCCCAGGCCAGGTAGGGTTAATTGATACTACTATGTTCGAGTATACTCCTGGTTTGTATACGTAATACAGTACCCTTGGTTTCGTGTTGTTACTCTTTTAATTTACGACCGGCTCGCGATTCTGCCTTTTGGATTCGTCTTACGATTCTGATGCTACTTCGTTGGTTTCATACTCTTCACCCAATTTCCATTCCAGCCGGTCTTCAACGAGAGTCCTTTACTTTCTAGACATTTCCCTCATCCAGGCTGATACTTGCGTCTGAAAGATTATCCAGTAATTTCACGTCGTGTCTATACTGGACTTTGGTAGTTGGTCATTCTTCTTCGAAGATTTGCATACGCTTGGCTATTAAATGATCCAGGTCTTTCAAATGCTTATTCGTTCCACGTTCCACAGCAGCATAATAGCAGGAAGACGGCAAATTCTCGCCCGAAAGTGAGGGTCCCAAATGAGGGTCCTGATGAGTCACGTAGTGCTGACGTCACAGTGACGTGACATCCGGGTCAAAAGTCATGTCCGGTCATGTGAACAAGACTGATTTCCCCCTACATATATGACCCCAGTGACTTCCAATGTTAATCTACCTCCCCCTACAAATAATTTTTGCAGAATGATAATAATTGTGTTATTGTTGCCATATTATAGTCCATTGCCTTTTCTATTTTTATTTTGTTCTATGCAAGCGGACGAAAACACTTATATATATATATATATGTATGTGTATATAGATATGCATATGTATGTATGTATTTGTGTATATATATATATGTGTGTATGGGTATATGTGTATGTGTATGTATATGTATATTTTAAATAAGTCTTCTAGGTAATCATGGCCAGTTATTAATATCATGTATATATTTACTGTAGAGGAAACCACCTTTGTAGCCCTCGGGCTGTGTGGAATCCTCTAGAAACAAATAAAGCATTATATTATATTATATTATATTATTATATAAGACCCCAGTGACTGTGAATCTACGGATGATGCCACATCCGGGTCAAAGGTCACATCCGGGTCAAATGACGTCCAGGATGAGGTCATGATGCCAAGGTCACCTCATGATGGATATAAATACGCGGATCAGTCAGAGTGTACGACAATCATCGCACGTCATTTGGTCAACCATGTCACGAATTCTACGATCTGTCCTTCCCCTGAGGTGGAGTTACACGTATATGGGGATAAAGTCACCATTGTGGAAGACCGGGATGCTGTGGGTCGGGTCCGGAATCCACATCGAATACGGTTACCCTATATCGTGACGGCTGGACCAAATTTAAACGAGTGTAGAGCGGTGAACTGGACGGGAACCTCATCCACATCGAGAACGCCATCTACGTACACCGTGGACCGTTCTTTGCACTTCTGGGATGTTACCAGGACCTCACCCGAAGCTTCACCTTAGACCCTGAACTGTGGACGGCCTTGGAGAAAGTGGTGCCTATTGTGGACCAGCTGTTTACACAGGATGAGTGGTCAGTCGTCCAGTTGGCCTGGATTCGTGCCCTGAGTGACGCGGCAGCAGAACCCAATGAGCTACTGATCAACCACGTCAAAGAGTACGACGAGAGGGACTATTCGTTACTCACATCCGTGTCCGCTAAACACCACGGCATTCGTCTATCGTAAGTCCGAGATTGGCTCAAACAACAATACACCTATACCTTACATCGAGCTGCCCGCCGCCATTTTCTAAGGAACCGGGTCATTGTTGGTGGTATAGATGCCCAAATGGCAAGCGGATTTGGTCGATATCAGTGCCTTGGGCAAACACAACTATGCGAATTGGTATATCTTGACATGCATCGATACCCTGCCGATGTTTGCGTGGGTGGTACCCATCCTGACGAAAACGGGGGCGAATCTCGTAGCTGCGTTCAAGGACATCTTCAAGACCGGGCGCAAACCCTTGTATTTGCAAACAGACGAAGGCAGCGAGTTCCTCAACAGACCGTTCCAAAGGACATTCAAAGGCCGCATGTACAAGCACGTTGCGGTTAAGAATATACGGCGGTACATCGATGTTATCCCGAAACTTGTGAGTGTTTTCAATCGAGCCTATCACCGGAGTATACTGAGAATTACAAGCGTCTGGTCCGTCATTCATAATTCAGCCGTCGTCCATTAAATAATATCCGCGTCCATAATCCAAAGACCTATTCCATATTCCGGATAACAGTATTAGCACCAAATTAAAAAAGACAATCATAATATACATAAACATAGGCTTGTTTCCTGCAAGAGAGAAGCGGTCAACAGTTTTCAATGTTGCCGGCAAGACATCATGATGTTCCAAAAATATCAAATCCGTATCGCTGATCAATATTCTTAATCCATAATATTCGTTGTAAAGTCGTCATCTAAAGGATGATGTATCTCAGTCACGCTTTGATTGTGACTGTTCATGTGAGTACCATGAGGATCTTGAAGTTCATGGGTTCATACGGCTACAAGTCCCGGTTGGTACACAGGTTCCCCTTGGGGTCGAGTTGTGCAAGATACCTTTTTTGGTCCGATTCGAAAATCCAATATGGCCACCAGGCAGCCATCTTGGATTTCCCCATGAAACCTTGTTATCGCGATTTCTCAGGAACTACTGCATGGATCTTTCTCAAAGTTGGTATACAGGTTGGGGTCTAGTTGCGCAAGATACCTTTTTTGGTCCGATTCGAAAATCCAATATGGCCACCAGGCAGCCATTTTGGATTTCCCCATGAAATTTTGTTATCGCGATTTCTCAGGAACTACTGCATGGATCTTTCTCAAATTTGGTACACAGGTTCCCCTTGGGGTCTAGTTGTGCAAGATACCTTTCCTAGTTCGATTCCAAAATCCAATATGGCCACCAGCCAGCCATCTTGGATTTCTCCATGAAACATTATCGTCATTTCTCAGGAAGTACTTCATGGATCTTTCTCAAATTTGGTACGCAGGTTCCCCTTGGGGTCTAATTGTGCAAGATAGCTTTTCTGATCCGATTCGAAAATCCAATATGGCCACCAGGCAGCCATATTGGATTTCCCCATGAAACTTTGTTATCGTCATTTCTCAGGAAGTACTGCATATATCTTGCTCATATTTGGTACACAGGTTCCCCTTAGGGTCTAGTTGTGCAAGATTCCTTTTCCAGAATCGAAAATCCAATATGGCCACAAGGCAGCCATCTTGGATTTCCCCATGAAACATAGTTATCGCGATTTCTCAGGAACTACTGCATGGATCTTTCTCAAATTTGGTACACAGGTTCACCTTGGGGCCTAGTTGTGCAAGATACCTTTTTGGCCCGATTCAAAAATCCAATATGGTCACCGGGCAGCCATATTGGATTTCCCTATGAAATTTTATCGTCATTTCTCCGAAAGTACTGCATGGATCTTTCTCAAATTTGGTACACAGGTTCCCCTTGGGGTCTAGTTGTGCAAGATACCTTTCTGGCCCGATTCGAAAATCCAATATGGCCAACAGGCGACCATCTTGGATTTCCTCATGAAACTTTGTTATCGTCATTTCTCAGGAAGTACTGCATGGATCTTTCTCAAATTTGGTACACAGGTTCCCCTTAGGGTCTAGTTGTGCAAGATTCCTTTTTCGGTCCGAATGGAAAATCCAATATGGTCACAAGGCAGCCATCTTGGATTTCCCCATGAAACCTTGTTATCGCGATTTCTCAGGAACTACTTCATGGATCTTTCTCAGATTTGGTACACAGGTTCCCCTTGGGGTCTAGTTGTGCAAGATTCGAAAATCTAATATGGCCACCACGCAGCCATATTGGATTCCCCATGAAACTTTATCGTCATTTCTCAGGAAGTACTTAATGGATCTTTCTCAGATTTGGTACACTGGTTCCCCTTAGGGTCTCGATATGCACGATTCCTCTTTCGGTCCGAATCGAAAATCCAATATGGTCACCGGGCGGCCATCTTAGACTTCCCCATGAAATTTTGTTATCGTGATTTCTCAGGAAGTACTGCCTGGATCTTTCTCAAATTTGATACACACGTTCCCCTTGTGGTCCAGTTGTGCAAGATACCTTTTCTGGTCCGATTCCCAAATCCAATATGTCCATCAGCCGGCCATCTTCGATTTTCCCATGCACCATTGTTATCGTGATTTCTCAGGAAGTACTGCATGGATCTTTCTCAAATTTGGTACACAGGTTCCCCTTATGGTCCGAATCGAAAATCCAAGTCACGCTTCAAATTAATACGGTATTCTCGAGTTGTGACGTTGCATCACAAGAGTCGGCGGATCAAACGGTGGGGCATATTCTATATTTTGACTATAGAGAATATCCATACCTTCACCTTCCATATCAAGGAGTTCAAATAATTCGGAATTAAAATGTATTTCTTCAAATTTTAAATCAGTTTTCTTTAGTCCAATCAGTAGCAAGTGAACTGCTCCACCCTTTTTCCTGCCGGCGGGTCGGCTGCACGAAGGGACGTCACTCTTGTGACTCAACATTGTTATCGTGATTTCTCAGGAAGTACTGCATGGATCTTTCTCAAATTTGGTACACAGGTTCCCCTTATGGTCCGAATCGAAAATCCAAGTTACGCTTCAAATTAATACGGTATTCTCGAGTTGTGACACTGCATCACAAGAGTCGGCAGATCAAACGGTAGGGCACATTCTATATATTGACTATAGAGAATATCCATATCTTCACCCTCCATATCAAGGAGTTCAAATAATTCGGAATTAAAATGTATTTCTTCAAATTTTAAATCAGTTTTCTTCAGTCCATGCGGTAGCAAGTGAACTGCTCCACCCTTTCGTCTGCAGGCGGGTCGGCTACATCAAGGGACGTCACTCTTGTGACTCAATGTCACAACTCGACAACTGTAGATTACTGCATGTTTCGATCCAAGGGAGATAATCTGGATTCAGGCACTTTCGAAGTTTCAACATTACTGCGCGGACCGGATCCCTTCAGTATTAAGTATTGTACCATCTTACTATTTTCGAGCAAGGTATCTTAAAAGAGATATCTCAAACTAGCCCAGTAAACAGAACAGAATTAGCATTCGTTCCTAATTATAAAATCTTAAGTATGTTTTATAGCTCATGCCAAAGTGTCAAAGAGATTGGTCTTCGCTTCCAGTACCCAATGATGACACGTGCAAAAAATAAATAATAAAAAATACTACAAAACGAAGGCGAAGGATCCTCCGTACATGTACATTCACTTTCAGACTAACTTTGCTCATTTCTCTTGTATTATAACAACCGACATAAGTAGTTTCTATAAATCTTGAAACTCCTGAAACTTAGATTATATCTTGGTGTTTTACAGTGTCCCGTTTTCGATCTTTTTCTCTCAGATTCGAAATTCTGTAAACAAAATTACAAATCAATCGTTTGTTCTTAGTAACAATGAACAAATAGATCGTCTAGTCATTAGCTTACAATTATCGGACAATGGTGGGCGCCAAGATCCTTCAGGATCTCTCGTATAGAGATATAGGTCTAAATATGATGTGCCTGTAGGGTTATCTATAGTTTCCTTCAGATCCAGTGAAGGTGGATATATATCCTTGACTGCGTCATTTATATAGCGATTATCCACAGCGAGAAGATCGTCTGTATAGCGTTTGGTGAATGAGAAGGAACGAGCTTTGAATGGATCGGTTTTTTAAAGCGCCTGCATATAGTCATATTTATAAGAGAACAGATATAGGTCAGCCAATAGGGGTGCACAATTAGTACCCATTGGAATACCTATATGCTGTTGATATATTGTGTTGCCAAATTTCACATAGATATTTTTAATGAGCCCCCATTACCGTTACCGAACGCAACGTAGCCCAAATCCGGCGTATCTTGTAATTCAAGCAATCCCAACGACGAATATGTACGGATCAGTAAAGTCAAGGGCAAGTTCGAGAAGAGGTACCTCCCCAACTGGAGCGATGAGCACTTCCTGGTTAAACGCCGCATACCCCGACAACCACGAGTCTAAGAACTGGAAGATCTTCAAAGGGAACCGTTGCAAGCGACGTTTTACGAGCAAGAGGTACAGCCCGTGGGGAAAACAAAGCGAGACTACTACACTGTGGAACGCATCCTGAAAACCGAGCAACACCGAGGCAAGACGATGCACTTCGTGAAATGGCAAGGCCGGCCCAGTTCTTTCAATTCCTGGGTCGCGGCCAACCAGATGAAACGACTAGAAAAGCAGAAACTACCGCCGTCATCCTTCATTCCACGCTCGATCATGAACACAGTGCAACCGTCTCTGAACACAGCGACTTCCAAAACGCACAAAGCACAAGAAGACATCGTAGTAACATTGCTAACCCTGCTGGACGTGTTGCACGGAGGTGTGTTTTACGACGTAGCCTATCTCGGTACACTACTCGTTCCACATAGGACACCAGTCGTGAGTGCCAATCAAACCAGTTTATAGACCTCCTCTACACCAGTCAAACCCCATCTAGCGAACACTACCACACCACGTATAAAATCGAGGTCAACATCGACGACCGACGACCGACGACCGACGACCCCGGTTCACTCGTCCCAAATTTACAACAGCGGGTTACCACGACAGCGGATGCTTCTCCAGCCATGGACCCCCGGTGGCAACACCCCTTCACCTGCCTCATTGCGAGGCCGACGGGCTCAGGCAAGACGCACTTCGTCCAGAAACTCGTTCAACACGCCGACAACATGATTACCCCACCCATTGCCCGGGTCATGTGGTGTTACGGAGGATGGCAAGCGGCGTATGCAGCAATGCCCCACATCACTTTCGTGGAAGGCCTACCCAATCTGGCCGATTTGGAACCAGACACTTTGGTGGTGGTTGATGATCTCATGGCGGAGACGGATGCGCGTGTCACTCAGCTCTTCACCAAAGGCAGTTATCATCGCCAGCTCAGCATCATCTACATTGTGCAGAATCTGTTTAGGAAAAACAAAGAACATCGGAACATAAGCTTAAATGCCCACTACATGGTGGTGTTTAAAAACCCGCGAGATACCACGCAACTGCAGCACCTGGAGAGACAGATGTACCCTGGACGCACTCAGTTTGCATTGGAAGCCTTTGAAGATGCGACAACCCTTCAACACGGGTATATGCTCTTCGACCTGATGCAAGCCATTCCCGACCACCTTCGACTACGGACCGGTATCTTTCTCGGAGAGATCCACCACGTGTACATGGAAAAATAATGTAAACACACCCACAGTGGCTCCCCCAGCTGGGGTGTGTATGTGATGATGGGGATAATAAAAATTTCAAACACACCATTCTTGTTTATGTTGTATCTGAGTCCACTAATGAAAAGGGTAGGGTTGGGGGTTCCAACGTTAGTTGAACAGGATGTCTGCTGCTCGAGTACGGAAGTACGCTCTGACGCTCCGGGTATTGAAGACTGCCCCACCTGAGTTGGTTTGGACTATTGTACGTGGCGCAGACCCTGCTCTCGTGTGCTGTCTGTGTGAGATTGGACTCAATATCTTAAGAGGGAACCTGCCACTGATTCTGGCTCAGAAGGCGAACTTGGCCGACATCGGGCCTCACAGACTAGTCTTTTGTGTTAAATGCCGTCATTTTCATCTGACGATGATACAGCTCACCAATCCCCAGTGTATGAGTTGTCACAGCGAAACAGCTCACCAATTACCAATATACGAGTTTTCAGAGCATTTCCATCATAGCTCTCTATACTTGTATCTAATACCGCTTATGCCGGTGCTAGGGGCCGTGTGGTCATTATATCATCCGAGTTGCCACATGAACAGGTACAATAAAAGCGTACCTGAGATACAACACATATCACGAATCGTTAGATTCTTGGTATGTGCTTTAGAATAGGTTAACCGGAAGACTATACTGTGAGGTCATGTGGCTCTGCCAGTATGTTGGCACCCCTTCCCACTTCCCTTATATGTGTTGTAATGCATAAGACAGGTCTCCGGACTCTGGTCTAGAAGCGAGTCTCCCAAACACAGAAGAAAAAGATCTTACATAGAGGCTGATTCCTCTGAGCCATCTTTGCGACATTGGCTGCCTCTGTGTTAGGTCCATTACTCGGTGAACAATGAACCGGTGGACCCACGCCTGCTTCAAAGCCTCCAGTCCGATCCTACCTACGGTGAAGACGATGAACACACTCGATCACGAAATGCAACAGTACAATCAGACGCTTCAACGGTACATCACGTTCTTGGGGCAATACAATGCCTCTGATCCAAGTTCGGTGTCAGTCGCACAATAAACACAACCCGTATCGCCAACATCACTTGTCCCACAGCCGCCATTACCAGGTGTACCACCCATAGCCCGACAGTGTCTCGAAGACGAAGTCCTGAAGAGTATAATCACGTCGTTCAAGAAACAAGCTGGCCTGGTATTACAGCGAATGAAAGACAATCCGAACATGACCTGGAATGATCATGGCGAACTACTTGTACAGAACCAGGTGGTTCCCGGTACCCACATGACGGATTTAGTGATGCGTCAACGTATCCGCACACGGATCCTCAAGGATGAGAGGTGTTTGTTCAAGGCTTGACAGACATGCATGTGCCACAAGAACTGATGGGGAATACCCAGCGCTGGGCCTGGATGCAGCGTGACATCGAACAACAATCGCCGATACGTGCACCCCGCAAGTCACAACGACAGACTCGACCCCCACGGATTTGGGAAGCTGAGTGGGAAGCGGAGTCACCACCCAAAAGACCATACGGATACGCTTTTAACGGAAACCTTTCACACCCTTTACACCACCACCACTCGTCAAGACACCCACTTCTCCAGATCCGTGACACGTAGCAAGTCACCGCGACGATCACGACGCCAGAAACAAATTTCCAAGTCCTGGAACAGCAGCAGCGCGAAAGCTCAGTCGTCATGTTTTACCTCACACTACCCAGTAATAGCTCGGCTGCGGTGTTTCCCAACGACAGCTTGGCCCACTGTGCCACGCAGCTGTCACATCACTTACTTTTCCTCGGACGTGTGGTCTAATGGATATCCAGTACCCGTACACGTGGTACAACATGCAACAGGACACGGTGTGGTACGAAGTCGTGTACGAAAGCAACACCTGTAACTTCACTCTTCCGGATGGTCAGTAACCGACACCCAAACTATTCACCCAGGCGTTGCGTAACCTCATCAAGGGCAAGACCTCCGGGGGTAAACGTGACTTTCCATTTGCAGATTACAAACACATGGAGTACCGCGAGTGAAACCACAAGTTCCTGATTACCTCTAGAGCAATGTGGCCGTACGTTTTAGCAAGACGTTGAAGGAGATGCGTGCACTAGAACCAGTAACTATCTTGGGCCCGGTCGGCTCCAGGGGAAGACCATTCTGGATCTTCAGGTTGGCTTGTATGTCTATTCAGTTGTGGTGGATGGTAACATTGTTTGCGATATCGATGCGCTCCTGCGCCGCGTCTGCTCGGTGAAAAGGGAATATGGTGATCAGGCCACACAGAGCTTTAACGACGTACTCTATCTACCGGTGCGACAGATTGAAATAAGTACCATTACCATCAATATACGGGATGATACCGGACAACCCCTAGCATTCGGAACTGGAAAGTGGTGGTCACACTTCATTTCGACAAGTATGCTCTCCCAACTTTGTATAATGAAGGTGCCTTACGATTGCGATGCACACAGCTATATGGACTATTATGCCAACAGGCCGGAGGTGGCCATCCCGTAATTACAGGTACACGCATCCATCGAGGTCATGGGCTGGGAAACGTGCTCGGAAGCATCGTCAACACGTTCCTGCCACTGGTGACGCGAGGGGTAAAAACGGTCGGAAACAAGCGGTCCGAAGTGGGGGGCAAGCCCTGGGAGATGCATTCAGCAGTGTCCCTGTCCGAGAAATACTGAAACGCACAACGCACCGTAGGGAATAAAAGACCTGCACCATCCAGACCGCGCACCAGTCGACGACCGATCCAGCGACGACGCAAACCGAAGACCCAGGATACCTTTGCGTAAACATGTCCTTCATCCACGCCGACCACTGCCCTTCTACTAACATTGAATTTGATTTGTGGACCGACCCGCCCACGCGAACAAGGATTATGGGTGGAGCATCTCCCGATGTGCAGCATCAGTGAAACAGGGCCAATCGAGTTCGCAATCAGCAATGCGGATACTACCTATGTGGATTTAGCCCATACGTATTTGTATGTAAAGGCCAAGATCGTCAATGGCGAGGGCTCCAGAATCGTCAACAATGCAATGTTGGGCCCGCCGAATCTCTGGCTACACTCTATGTTTCAACAGGTGGATATTTTTCTCAGCGACAAACTCATCAGTGACTCGACCAACACGTGCCCCTATCCAGCCTACATCGAAACGCTATTGTCGTATGGACGAGATACTAAACAATCCCAGTTGACAGCCCCTTTATTCTACCGAGACACACCCGAGCACATGGGCACGGAGAACGACAATTCGGAATGGAACAAACGGAAGGGTTTCACTGCGAACCGTAGCTCGGTTGATCTCATCGGTTGACTGCACGCAGACCTCTTCATGCAAGACCGGTACCTCTTGAACAAGATCCCCATCAAAAGCCGACTGATACGGGCGCCTTCGACCTTTGCCTTGATGGCCATTGATGTAGAGGGGCATGTAGCTGACTGTAAGATCATCTTCCAAGACGCAGTCCTGCATGTCCGAAAAGTGAAACCGAACCCAGTCGTTCAATTGAGACAGCTCAAAGCCTTGGAGAAAAAAAGGCCCAGTGCCCTATCCGACGTGTGCAAACTAAAGTGTTCTCTGTGCTTGCCGGAAATGTGAGCGCCAACAAAGAAAACCTGTTTCTGGGGAACCGACCAAGCAATTGATCCTGGTCTGTGTGGAAAATTTCAGTTTCAGCGGAGCCTACCCAGAGAACCCGTGGCCCTGCATGTGGACGGACAGCAGGTCCAAGCGGCGGCCTTAACACCGAACTTTGGGCGCGAGAATTTCATTCGAGACTATCAGAGCCTGTTCACAGCTACCGATAAAGGGAATATGATGAGTCGGGAGGACTACGCTAACGGATACACGTTGTTCTGTTTCGATCTGATCCCCACCTTAGCGAACGACCATCAGCTGACACTCGCCAGACAAGGCAAACTTACGGTTGCATATCCACTTTGGAATACCATCAGTTTGAAAACATCGTTCAAGTGGACAAGGCGCGCAGCGTCGTGTGTGACTTTGCCACCTAACATGGATACAGATCAGATTAGACGTGTTCCGGCAAAACCGTGTATTTCCGGTCGCCCACGTGCTCAACACGGACCCGATGGTTCGGCCCGATCAACATTGGGTGGCCGTGTACTGGAAAGAACAGCAGGGCGAATACTTTGACCCGTACGGCCTGCCACCCCTCCATCCCGATTTAACAGCCTTCATGGAAGAAGGCACACCCCTCCATCCCGATTTAACAGCCTTCATGGAAGAAGGCACAGAGACGTGGTGTTGGAAAAGTCAAGCGTTGCAAGGCATGAGCAGCAGCGTGTGCGGCCGGTACAGCTTGTTTTACCCCTACCACCGTTGCCGGGGACGGACGCTCCCCACTATCGTACAGATGTTTGACGAATACCCCCAGGCCGAGGACCGAGATGTACTGGTGTACGACTGGGCCGCAGATCATATCAATGTACAAGCCCCGTTCTGGGCTTGCGTTCTCACGTGGTTGTTCTCGCGTTGATGTTATTGTTCACTGAGTAAAAAATAAGATCTCAAACACCATGTCTTGTGATTTTTGTTATCAACTCAAGAATACAAGTAGAAATTAGAACAATTACATGCTGAAATACCATAGTTACAACAAGGAGTAGTGCGACGCTGTCATGGTCACATTTTAAAAATACATTCTAAGTGATAATAATGCGTTTGAATAACAGTCCATGAGCGAAGTTCAAATGTCCAAATATGTCGTGGTCACACCATCGCCCAGGACCTTGTGCTTGGGGTAGAAGTACGTGAAGGCGTCTCGATACTGGATGTACGAGCTCATCTGGTTCTCGACGATAGTTGGTCGTTGGTCTTCTTGAGGACGAATTTGACATTCCCAGCTTTGGCGAGGTAAGGGTACAGAAAGACCTTGATGAGATTGAGTCCCGAGTTAAACCGATCACAGGCAATTGAATTAAACGTTCCAGTAAACGCAGCTTGAGTTTCTGGGAGTACGGTTTCGGAGGTTTGTCAGGAACATCCTCTTCGTCCTCGGTGTTAATGACGGCCGATGTTAGAATACGTGCATCCAATTCATCCAGGATTTGAAGGTTACCGTCAGATGCGCGACACTGGACTGACCAGCCGGGAACGTTCGTATGGATGCTCACACTGAATGAGATATGACGTCGCGTCAATTGCGTTTTAACGGTCGCCGCTTCCATGGGTTCAAGAATGGATTCAAAGTCATACACGGCCCGATACGGGAAATAGCGTTGGACGATTTTTACTTCAGCAATTTGTACAGTTGTTACAGGTTCCAGAATAGATGTATCGTCAGCGAACAGGTTCATATTGGAATTGATATTATCTTTTATATCGTTGACGTAAATAAGGAACAACAATGGTCCAAGTACTGAGCCCTGGGGAACACCGGCATTGATATATTTAATGTTGGAATGTACTCCATTATATACAACTTTTATTTTTCTATTAGTTAAATACTTTTTATCCATGCATACAAGGGGCCACAAATACCTAATTTTCTTAATTTATATAACAGACCTTCATGCCAAACCTTGTCAAAAGCTTTACTCACATTTAAAAATACTGCACACACATCTTGCCCCTTATCCATGCATTCATAAATGTTGTGGACAATTTTAATCATTTGATTGATAGTAGAGTCACCGGGCTTGAAACCGGAATTCTGTTCTATTAACAAGTTATTAGATTTGCAGTATTCATAAATTCGTTTAAAAACAATTTTCTCGAGAACCTTTGCGAGGGACGGTTGTAAAGAAATAGGTCCATAATTAGATGGATCGTGACGATCACCTTTCTTGTACGCAGGGCATACACGTGAGAGTTTCCATGCTGCAGGGAATATTCCAGATGATAGTGATAAATTAAAGCATTTAGTGAGAGCAGGAGATATACTTGCAGCAGTGTTTTTAAAACGAAGTTACTTATGTTATCATCGCCACTGGATTTGTTAACTTTCAAGGATTTCAATAGTGACGTAATTTCATTGCTATTGGTCTCGCTGGTCTGTGACATATTCAAAGGGAGGGAGAGTAGGTATAGCTGTTGATGGAGATAAGGAGGACTGGGAACTAAAGAACTCACAAAGTGTATTGACTTTTTCTACAGGATCGTTGACTAACCGGTCATTGACCATTAAACCAGGTATTTGGGGTTTCACCTTACTTCCAAGAATGCTCTTCACGAGAGACCAGTACGTGCGAGGGTCTATATCAGGATTGGATAGTTTCTTTTTCAGTTTTTCAGTATATCTCCACATCGCCATTCTTTTTGATCTGTTAGCCTCTTTACGCGCTAGATGAAATTCTAATTTGTGTTCGTCTCGAAGAGTACGTTTAAATTTTTTAAATGATCTGTCACGAATACGAAATTTACGGCGAACGTCATTCGTCATCCAGGGTTTATCTCTTGGGCGGATGATAACTTCTTTGTTGGGGATGTGTTCCCTGCAGCATGAAAGAAATAGCATATTCCATACATAAATAGCATCATCAACATCGTCAAATATATCAATTACAATTTCCCATGGAATCATACACAAGGACGTGTTCAGTTTTTCTAGATCCGCGGATTTATAATCCCAGACATGACGTTTAAATGAAAGCGGTTTATCAACAGATAAAACATTAAGAGAACAGTATATGGTACAATGGTCGAGGTTAGCGAGAGGTGGTGCTACACCAAAATCCGTTATATAGCTGGGACTATCTGTTATAATGAGATCCAGTATGTTTGCCGTGTCATCGGTGTATCTAGTCGGTTCCTTTATTAGTTGGAACAGGTTATTTCCTTTCAATAAATTTACGAAGTCCATTTTTAATTCACTATTTGTATGGTACTCATTCCAGTCGGTACATCTGTCATTAAAGTCTCCCATGAAAAGTATCATATCAGGATTTGTAGAGAGCATGTTTCCGAGCACGTGTTGAAAATCAGAAAGGAATTCGTTTCGTTCTTCTGATAATTGATTCGGTGGTCGATAACCAATACCAACTTGGATTTTCTTTTTGTCTTCGTTAATTTCAATGCAAAGTACTTCCGATAGTGTTTCGAATTGCTTTTTTCTGACAGCATGCACGTCTTCGCGTATATAAACAGCTACCCCGCCACCACGAGATCCCCTATCTTTTCTTTCAATTAAATAATTCTCAATGCCAATGTCATCGTCTGTAATCGTATCGTCCAACCACGTTTCACTTATACAAATTATGTCGTAAGAATAATGCTTGATTAGAATTGTTTCAATTTCGTCAACTTTGAATCTGGAGAGCTTATTATGATCGTCAAGTGCTGCTAGACTTCTAGCGTTTATATGACAGCATTTAAGTGGTTTGAATGGAGGAGGCGGGGGCCCGGGATTTGTATGAATATCACCACATCTCAGTAACAACAACTGGGTAAAAACAAAGCACACGTGTTGATTAGCCACTGTACACAGTATACCTAATAAAAACAACTGGACGAAACCAGTGCAATAACTGTGTAAAGAATACATTTCATTCAATAGTTTTAAGACATTTAATAGTTTGTTAACTCGTTTATGGTTCCTACAGTGGATTTTGTTCTGCCAGACTGACTGTAAACCATTTAAGGAAGCGCAAATGCTCACATCCAGTAACTTTAAAATGAGTCTCCACCCTATTAGTGTTCAATAGTACATTTTCAAATAAAACAAAAACAAAGTTTGTGTAGCAAAGAGTCGGTGATTGAAATACACATACGTGTGTGTAGAGTGCTGTAATGTGGAAACAATATGTGAAATTTAAAGGAGTCATTTGAATTTATGTAGACGTAAGAATAATAAACAAAACAGTGATGCGAAGTTTATTATAGATCACACCATATTCTAGTAGGATATATATTGTAATTTCTCATAAACTATTGAATTGAATTTCACAGGTCATTTGGTTAATTTACTCACTGATATCGAAGGAGGTCATCCATGCAGGTAATTACAATGATCAATTCTTGACCGTTCGAGATAGATTTCACGAAAATCCGACCGTCTTTTGTCCATGTTCCTTGGAGCTTTTCTTCTTTCTTTAGTTTCCTGGCGGCTGCAAACAATCGAGCGGTCCGAAGTCAGGTCTTCATTGATATATACATTCTCAAGCTCTTTTGTTTCTCTCAGCTTTCTCCTGTTTGTAATCACCTTTTGTCTCCACCTATAAGACGTGAACTTCACGATAATTTGGCGTGTTCTTCCCTGTGTCGGTTTCCCGACCCTATGGCACCTGTTAATGTGGTCTAATGTCACGCCAGGAGACGCCGCCTGTATAACCTTCTCAACTTTGGAGTCGATGTTTTCGCCTTCCACCTCGGGTACCCCATTGATCCTGATTATATTTCTTCTGCTATATTGTTCGAGTTCGTCTGTTTTAAGTTGCAGATCATGTTTATGGGACCTGATTTCGTCCTGTATTGGGTTTAGCCGGGATTGGACTTTCGTTTCAATAATCCTTCCAATAAAAGTGACAAGGGAAGATTTTACCTTCTCACAAATGGCTGATGAAACTTCTTCTGTGCTGAGTGCTTGAATAAGCTTTGCTGTTAGCTCATCATCGTCCTCCGCATGTTTCTCCGGGCTAGACATATTACTCCGGATAGATCCTGTGTTAGACTGGCTAGGCTGGTTTTTCCGTGGCATGTCGAGGTCTGATTTTCAAACTGGCAAATTGTGGTGGCGGGAAGTGAGCACTTTTCAATAGTTCATCAAGTTATCAAATATCTTGCATTACCGCCAAAGATTTACTTCTATATCATAACCAGGCCATCATCAATGCTTCAGTATTGTTACTTCTGTTCCTTTACCACGAATTACTTCCATATCAAGCCAGTAATATCCTTTCAAATACGGAATCTCGAGAGCCGGTGTCAATAACGTCTACACACTTTCGCCATCTTGGATACCCATCCCTGGGTGTATTGTGGAACACACCACCCAGGTACTTACGTTTGACGGTGTTATATCAGATCTTCTCGTGGATGTGTAAGTGGTAAGACTTTATGAACACGCGATGACATTGCTGGCAACTGTAGGATTGGGCATGCCTGTTCATGTTGGTGATATAAGAGAAATGCCCGAGTGTCCCTTCTTGATAGAGGTTGAATCTGAGAGTGGTGTCATACTTTTCTGGAGATCGATGGATCAGGTGAGCCGTGAAGCTAGGATCTTCACCATCGACGTCACGGCTGAGATTTTACACGTAGATATTGACTTTGAGGAGTGTTTCGATCCCATCAAGTTTACTTAACGGCACACACCGGAGGTACTGGGATTCCATCTCCTGATCTTGTAAGTACATCTTCTAATATTGGTCGGCCATAAGATCACATTTCCTGGGTGGAAGTTTGTCCAGATGGATGGCCAGACAGCCGAATAAAATTTCCGGTCGGTGTAAGGATCATAGCTTCCATTCACTAACGCATGCATACCTTCTCTGTGTTTGAGCCAGTCCGAGAGATGGATGACAGCACCGATGGGATGGTCTGTCAATTTGGTGACGAAAAACATAACATTGGTGATTCGCTCCAGCATCCATTGAGTGTTGGGGCGTTGACGTCGCGCCCATTCCAAGGGATCCAATTGGTCCACTTGAGCCAGCACCGTCTCTAGTGAGGGTCGATTAATGATGGTGAACGCGTGCTCAAATACCCGGAGGTTACTGCTTGGGTAAAAGTACCGGCATTGGTTTCCTTATGCCGCAGTACATAACCAAACGCCAGATTCAACTTGAAGGCCGTAATTTGGTCTGACAAAATGGCTTCCACGTAGTTGGAGAGCTGACCTAGGTCGACCAACTGGAAATTATAGCGGTCGTGAATCGCCCGGTGACGTTGAAAACATTGCCGTATATGGGACCAATGGCGCCGGTAGGTGTCACTCACTCCACTGGTATCTGGCACAACATCAGAAAGAATATCTACCGGATCCTCGATGAAACGGTCGTCAACAATGGAGTCGCCGGGTGCCGGATCAGAAGGCGGATAGGGCTGTCTTCCTCCATGGATGGTGCGGTGCCGGTAGGTGTCATTCACTGCAGGGGTATCTGGAACAACATCAGAATGGATGCCTATCGGGTTAGCAGGAGGATGGGGCTTTGTGTGTCCATGGAAGATCCGGTGATGTCGTCTTACTTGACTGGGTAGTTTGAAACGGCAACCACACTCCTCGCATGGATGCTTGTGTGCCCCATGCACTGACCGTTCGTGGTGCCGTAGATTTTCCAGGCGATTAAATAGTTTCCCACAGCTCGTACGGGCATACTCGCTGTTGTTGTGAATGAACGACACGTGGCGTCGTAAATGTTTTAGGCTCGTAAATCGTGAAGCTAATTGACGTCTGAATTGCCGAGGTCACTATCCGAGGATTTTTGATGTAGTTGGTGAGACATTTGTCAGCTTCCGATGTATAATATAAGAAAAAGTTCAACACTATTTATATGATGTTTTTCATGAAAATACTGCAAAACCACGGATTTTTCTTATGTTTTTGGGGTTATCAAATGGAGCATGGGTCAATCCTTTTCTATTTTTTACTTTTTCAATCCTATGAAATAACTATCACAGTGGTATGACTTCTCAACGGAATAGCTTTAAGTTAACTTTGTGCCATTTATCAGGCTACTGATTGCTAATAGAAAAAAGATCGGAACATCGGGTTTAGTATCAGAGAAATACCGTAAAATGTTACCCCATCTTTTGCAAGTGTTTGGTGTGATCGTAGAACAAATTCATTGGTTTTTCAAGCTGCGTATATCTAAGCCTTTGTAAGAAATCTGTATATGATATATTTTGGCAATCACCCTGCCATTATTTGCAATTAACAGGAGTGGAATATCTGGTCCAGTTTCGTAGAAATAAGGTAAACTGATACACCACCCCCTGAAATAAATAAAAAATCCTTTATTTTACGAAAATATTCATAACCTTTCAAATTTGGAACAAAAAGAAACAGATTATGTATCAAATTACAAGTATTCGATGTAGAATCATTGCAGATATAAAAAGTTTTGTCCGGCCTCTCACACATTGTGAGAAATATGATCTATATATTTGTTTGTTATCTTGTTCATTTTCTGAAGAAAAAAACAATCACAAAAAACTGGCATATCATGTGAACCACTTCACCTGCATATAATCATTTTTGTCAATCGGCCATTATTTTCGATAAACAAAGTCAGAATATACGGTCTACTGTGAAGCAATGACGACAAAGGTTACCCCGGAGCCATGTACCAAAAACCTATTCACACAAAAACCATTTTACACGACAACTGCACTCTATCTTTCGAGGACCATTAGGTTTCGGCTTGCTTTCAATCGAAATTTGGTTTGAATCTAAAAATGAAATAAATGACATTTTATGATTTTTTTTCTGCTGTATTTTAAAGGATTTTTATCAATATTTTTTTTCTCTGGAATATGTGTCAGAAGAGTTAGTACTTAACTAAGAATTTTTTTTAAAATTTTCCTTCTCCCCTGTGGGCGTATTTAAGCCTTTTTGGCAGCTCTCTTTAGCTCCCAGTCAGATATGCATATTTGTGGAATGAAAGCGAGGCCGCCAATCTGTGACGTCACAGACGCGAGAGCTCGCTAATGACAGGTAGCAATTTAGTATGGATTACATACTGGGAGAGATTTCTTTTTGGTATTTAGAAGTTGAGAAGTAGATAAATAAACAAACTGCTCATGGATAACAACTTCTAGTTTATTCGAGACGATGTTTTGATACAAATATCGTTCTCAAGTCAATGACATCAATAAATAAATAAGCAATTTAGTATAATAAATACTGGTCCTAGGGGGCCACACCTACAATAACACTGGTGAAAACCCAGACTCCTACTTGCCCGTTTTGTCTTTCTAGGTTATGCCTAGTATTCATTGTTTAGTATCTGCGGGTGCAAGTTTCGGGTTATTTTAGGTCGAAAATTCTTATCTCTGACCAGCGAAATCCTCATCAGGGAGCCTACGCATTGACCGTTATGGTCAGATTTTTTACTTTTTCAGTATTTCACTGATGCTTTTACCCCACCCGTAGCATAATTGGGGCTGGCTGGTAAAGTTTACGGCATGTTTGTTTGTGATCCAGTATTTCTTCACGATCCCTTTCAGCCATTTCGTGTATGGATTGAAAGTCGTTATGTAACGCATACGCCGTTTCAGTACAGACTTATTCTGTATGCCCTCGTTCCTCTTGAGGTATTCGTTTCTGTCAGTAATTTTCGAGGTAGAGTATCCTCTCTTTTTAAGCTTCTACTTGAAGTATTCTGACTAGTCTATGTAGTCTGCAGTATTATTGCAGTTTCGTATATATATTTTCAATTCTCCCGTGATTTACTGTGTATGTATTTGTAGGTTTCAGTTGGCTTTGTTTGGCCTCCAATATCTGCGAAAAGTCGGGAGCAGGACAGCTAGAAAGTCGCAATTTGTTCTTTCCTATCAATTACGCTAGCTGGACGGGATATTCCTACTGAAAATAATTTATTGAACACAGATTTGCCAGAAGTAAAAAAAATGAACTTGGTAAAAAAAATGAACATGGTAGATGATATCTAACGTCGTGCTTTCAAACTGACATGAACGAAAGAGAAAACTCCAAAATTGGCGTACGTCTCAGTGTTGAAATTTCACCAGGTAGGCCTGGACTAACAAATTATTCCGATCATTGTCTAAATATTTATTCATTCTGTGCACAGGGGGCCTATATATAACTTCTGGCATAGATAATAAATAACATACCAGTATGTGTTTACAAGTCGGCCTTGTTCCGTGTGGGACGGTCCATCTGCTTCAGATTCGCTGTCCCTCTGTTCCACGTCATTTCGGTCGTTTGGTATGGGTTCAACTGATGCGGCAGAACGTCAAGATGTCCATTTATGTCCTCTGTATATAGATCATCATCACTGGCATATTCCTCCATGGTTTCGAATCGTTTTCGATTAATTATACAGCGATATACGCGATGGTGTAATCGCAAATCCACAGCTTAATATATAGCTCAGACAGCTGCCCGCACGAGACGGTCGCCTGTCTGACGTCACAAGATCACGTGACGCCTAAGATCATTAACGGGTTAACTGGAGGAAATTGAGCTACAGGTCTTTAATTAAAAAGGCTTACATACGCCCACAGGGGACAAGTAAAAAAATTTAAAAAAAATTCTTAGTTAAGTACTAACTCTTCTGACACATATTCCAGAGAAAAAAAATATTGATAAAAATCCTTTAAGGAAAAGTATAAAAGACAAAATCTTACCAAATCTTTAGCATTAAACTTTATTGTCTCAAAAACAAATCTTTCAATGTGGATAGCCCGAGCAATATCGATAAATTCAACATTCTAAGATTGGTTTCTACTTAATATTCAAAGGTATAAATTGATGTATATTCAAAGTGAATGGCCTTAATTTACTAATTCACTAACATCTCTCCTCGGTGTTGCTCTTAATTTGATACAGGTACCATCTTAGATCTTCGTTACTAAAGCTGGCATTTTTACACAAGTCAAAGAATAATAGCACAGATAACACATGTTAATAAGTGTCTTCTTGTAGTTGTACAAAATTTCTAGTGTTGTCACAGGATCCGCACAAGCATTATGAATCCCCTCTCAATGCACACAAATTTCTTTACGTCACACACGGTTTAGCTTGACAATTTTCAGAGGAAAACTCAGTTGGAGAAGAATATAGTCGAACTGACTCCAAATACATATATGATAGCAAGCGTCAGATCCGACATTCAATATTCAGAATTTCCGCGTCAATAATCGAAAGACCTATTTCGTATGACAAATAGCACCAATTCCAATTGCATATAGCGTACCATCATTATTGCAATCAGCTTAAAAACATCTGTGTATTGTGATCGATTGCTCATTATTGGAGATTTCAGCTCGAATAATTATCATTGAGAATCTCAGACAAGGCAGGTTTAACGTACCGTACAAAATTGCAAGTCAACTATTGATATTCTTTGCCACGTAGAATTAGATTTTCCAGAGGCGATAGGGTAATATTCACGTAACTTCTCTGACACTATTGCTATTCCGGAATTGTTGGCATATGGTAGCTTGTTGTTAGCACAGATTATGATACACAGACGGAGCGATTTATTTGATGGTTCAAAACACCGTAGAATTAAATTAGTCCTCGTATGGTAAAGCGCAAAAACACATTTGCAGCATTTTGAGCTTATTGTTTGCATTTAATAATGTGTGTTGTTGCATTGATAAGTGTGTAATATGAGTAAAAACAACGAAACAATTATAGATTGGTGTGCATTTTTAGTTATGTTAAGGCAATGTTAAGTTGACTGACCCATGCTCCATTTGATAACCCAGAAAACATAAGGAAAAACCCTGGTTTTGCATTATTTTTATGAAAAACATCATATAGACAGTACTTAAGTTTTTCTTATATTATAACTGAAGATAATCACAATATCTATCAAAATTTACTGAAATGATTGGATGTCGATGCGCAAAATTCTCGACTAGAAGGCTTTTGAAGGAAATCCCTATCTCTTAACCTAGGAAAGGGAGATTATCTACAATGAAAAACAGGCAAAAACCACTTAACATGTCCGCCAAAGCCCAAAATCAGCAGCGGACTACCTTAATCGGATAAACAGCTCGCAAAACCCACATATTGTCGCTCAATCAGGCTAAATCACAGTAATTTGAGACACTGATGATATTGTTTTCCTTTTGATGGAAAAATAGTGATGTATGTTTTTGCAAAATAAGGGACTTTTAGGAATGTTGGGGTGGGATAACATTTAGCTTGATGAATCTCACAGTAAACCAAATAGTTCGATCTTGTTTACTGCAAGCGGTAACCTGAGCTGGTCGTTGGCACAAACCATAGTTTACTGATGAAGTTGTTGAGCTAAGAAGTCAACATATTGCGACATTTTTTATATGAATAAAACTAAACAGCAAGCAGCTTGGCTGATTTTGAACCATTTCTCACAATGAGTAAGCACAGCTAGCAGTTTTGTGCAAGCAGATAACATCGTATACCTGTCACCTGAGATACGATTTGTTCATTTTGTTGAAAAATAGAATATATATATACATGTATGTTTGATGGAGATAACATTTTGCGTTATTTATCTGTCTTCATACCATATATTCCGAGCTTGTTCTCTGCGAACATTAACATCATACGTGACAGAGATTAGAATGAGGGATTGAGAAAGTAAAAACAAATATTTTGCCTGATTTCGAGCTTATTTAATGGATTGAGTAAGATATACGACATATACAACCGCTCATATATTTTTTACAACCATATCACACTAAATACCTGTAACCTGGTATAATAATCTGCTTACTTCGATTGGTAAACAGAAAAGTTAAAATATTTTCCTGAAATGAAGGACTTAATTTTGGGGGTAGGGTAACATTTTGAGTTATCGCTATGACACTAAACCAGATAATCTGATCTTGTTCATAGGAAACAGTATCTCGATAAATGGCAAAGAATATATTGTATGCCGATCAGGCGAATCGGTTGAGAAGTCATGCCATTGTGTTTGTTTCAACTGAGATCGACGTAAAATAAAAGTATTTTGCCTAATTTCGAGCTTATTTATTGTATTGAGACAGATATACGCTATATACAGCCGCTGTTATTTTTTACAACCATACCACGCTAAATACCTGTAACATGCCGCATAATCTGTGTATTTTGATGTGTAAACAAAAAAGTTATGAACATTTTCCGAAAATGAAGGATTTTCTTAAATATGTGTGTAGTGTAACATTTAAATTTATCGCTCTGACATTAAACCTGATAATCTGATGTTGTTTATATAAAACGGTAGCCCAATGAATGTCAAAATTCTGTATGTGTTGACCAAGCGATTCGGTTGAGAGGTCATTCCATTGTGATTGTATTTTGCCTGGAATGGAAAAAGAAAAATACAAATATTTTGCCTAATTTCGATACCCTTTCTTTCACAGAACCATACACATGGCCTGGATGACTGACATTTTTTGCAACAATCAGAGGAAATCCAATACCTTTATTACCGTTTTTACAACAGCGTTAACTTTCAACATTAGCATATTACTTTTAGACTAAGAAAGGATTTCGAATGTTCATTCCATCGCAATATAAATAATAAAGAATTTGTTCGGCAGTATTCTGCTCTTGTCCAATATATTGATGAAATGCACACAGCGGAATGGTCGCATTGATAGCGAACCTTGCAAAATACTTTTGCTTCACGAGATTGTGGGAAGTAAAACACAACAACCTTTCAATTAATTGCTTCACTTTATGGGCGTGTGAGTCTACATGTTACACAAAATGTGGAGACAGACCTTGTTTATCTTATGGGGACTACAGATGGTGTGGTGTTATATAGCGATCCGAACAGAAAAGCGTTGTATTTTAGATTCTATTTCCCCTACCTGGCCTCCTCGTCCAGCGAAAAATTGCAAGGACAATCGATCGATCAGACCTTGTTGATTAGAATCACCGACAAAGTTAATTGCTTTCGTTTCTAAAATCATTTAAATTCGATGTCTGGTTATATGCACTGCATCTCGGCTCATCCTTGCCTTGAAAATGTGCAAAATAGAGAAGATTTCTTGTATATTGATCATGTAATGAGGAGAATAGCTCATTCCATATTGAAAATACCGAGGGCATATGTAATATATTTTATCAATTGGAAGGAGAGGTAATATTGAAAAGTTGCACTCATTCCATGACATTTAGTAAATACAATTCAATTTCATAGTATAGTTAGGCCATCGTCATTGGTTTCAGCAAGCCGGTTATACTGTGTAGTGATAAATTGTTTCTATTCTCGGATAAAAAAAATATTGGTTGCAATTGTTTTAAACTGTAAAGAATTATCCTTTTTGCCATTTTCCATGATCAACTAAGATCGTTATACTAATTCGATGGTAAAATGACTGCTGATTTGGGTTCAGAAAGACGAAATACTGATCTTTTTGTCTACTGCACTGCATTTTACTTAAAAAATTCGCAATATTACGGTTCGTATTTGAGCGTACCTGAGATACAACACATATCACGAATCGTTAGATTCTTGGTATGTGCTTTAGAATAGATTAACCAGAAGACTATTCTGTGAAGTCATGTGACGCAGTCAGTATGTCGGCACCTCTTCCCACTTCCCTTATATGTATTGTAATTTTTTCCTGTATATGGCGAGATTCTGCTGGTGGACGTTTCGTCCCCGAGGCCCGCCCCCTGTACAGACCTTTTGGTCTTTGATATATGTTGGCACTTGTGGGAAGTTGATGCTGGGTCGACATCGGGCCTTACAGACTAGTCTTTTGTGTTAAATGCCGTCATTTACATCTGACGACGATACAGCTCACCAATCTCCAATGTACGAGTTGTCACAGCGAAACAGCTCACCAATTACCAGTATACGAGTTGTCAGAGCATTTCCATCATAGCTCTCTAGATTTGTATCTAATACCGCTTATGCCGGTGCTAGGGGCCGTGTGGTCATATCATCCAAGTTGCCACATGAACAGGTACAATAAAAGCGTACCTGAGATACAACACATACCACGAATCGTTAGATTCTTGGTATGTGCTTTAGAATAGGTTAACCAGAAGACTATTCTGTGAAGTCATGTGACACAGTCAGTATGTCGGCACCTCTTCCCACTTCCCTTATATATGTTGTAATTTCAATGACAGGCGTTTACTTTTAGACACATCTTCGGGCAACGATTTGGTGTAAGACTCACGAAATATAACTGACAAAGGATCTGCTGCAAGTTGTATTGTCAGTCTTTTGTCCAGGATATTACCTTTTCAATGGGAGGTCTTACACCAAAGCCTTGCCCATCTTCGAATGTTCATTTCAAAGCAGCAAAGACTTTACCTAGCATTTCTCCGTTCCCGTTCTACACTGCAATGTATTTCAACAGAATACTATAAAACGCAACAATTAACAGCACTAAACTTCGAGTAAATTCGCTTTCTGATTGCGACTCAACACACAACAATCACACCGTCATCCACTCATTCTTTGAAAAGGCAGCCGAGGAAACTTGACGTCGCACTACATGCCGTGCCGGCTAATTTAAGCGTTTCATTGTCTGGCCAACTCCATGAACGAATGCGGTGGAAATGAACATCACTTGGATGGGACTAAACATTCGACAACAAAAGTCAACGGTTTCGGCTGAAAGACCACGCTCGACTAAGAACCGTAGTAATGAACAAGAGCAGCGTACTGCCGAAAAATTATCTTCATTGCGATGGAATGAACATTCGAAATCCTAATGGCGATGGAATCGTCATTCTAAAAGTAATATGCTAATGTTGAAAGTTAACGCTGTTGTAAAAATCGTAATAATTTGAGGTATAATGTATTCATTTTGCCGAGACTATGGAATTTGCGAACGTTTTCGTCAATTTGTGGACTTTTTGTTAAATTAATCACATTTTAACGCCCTGAAACTCCACGCACATACCAGCAAGCTGACAATCGATATATGCGCGCGTGTCCCCTCTACACAATAGAAAAGGCGTCAGCTATGCATAGGGGAAAATGGTAACGAAAAGCTAAACCAAGCCACTTTTTCACATCTGGCCAACTGATTATACGTTTAACGGAGCAAAGTGTAATCTAAAGTTTGTCAGAGCACTTCTATATTTTTATATAGTTTTCGAGTTAATATACACTGTTTGACAATCTCACTACTGCACATGGCAGTGTGACTAACGTCACAGGACCTACGAAGAAGAGTATGCATTGGGACTCCGACGCGCACGGAGTTCTTGGAAATCCCCCCGCCCAAGTTGAATCCTGCCTATATTAAAATGGGCACTACGGTGATGGGCCACAGTAGGGCACTGCCCAAGTCAGAATCTCCAGTGATTTTCATCAAAAATCACCAGAAATTTTCATCAAAAGTAGGTCAGATCAGAACTTGCTGGTAACAGTCCCCTATGCACCTTCATGCAAAAAATAAGGTTCTAATTCCAAGCGTCTTGTGCGTCATTCATAATTCAGCCGTCGTCCATTAAAGAATATCCGCGTCCATAATCCAAAGACCTATTCCATATTTCATATAACAGTATTAGCACCAAATTCAAAAAGACAATCATAGTATACATAAACATAAGCTGGTTTCCTGCAAGAGAGAAGCGGTCAACAGTTTTCAGTGATGCCGACAAGATATCATGATGTTCCAAAAATATAAAATCCGTATCACTGATCAGTATTCTTAATCCATATTGATCGTTGTAAAGTCGTCATCTAGGGAATGATGTATCTCAGTCACGCTTTGATTGTGACTGTTCACATGAGCACCATGAGGATATTGAAGTACATGGGTTCATACGGCCCCTAGCCCCGGGTTAAGCGGAATTAGATACAAGTTACGAAACGTAACGCCATAGATCTTGCACGCTACGTTCGTATTTTGCTATCAGCATGCGATATGTATCGCCAAATTTGAGAAACTTTGAGTGGAGGCGCTTGGTGGAATAGCCCTGTTTTATAAATTTCTGCAACAGTGTTTTGTGACGTTGACTAAAATCGTCACATTTAACACAGGATCTAGCAAATGCTACTAGACGAGATATGTATACACCATATGCAGGTCCCACTGTAATATTACTGTCCAGAAAGGGATAGTTTACGATGTCGAAATTGTAATCATCTCTTTTGTAATCATCTCTCTCTATCGACGAGAGGGAATGCCCGCTTCATTTTTATAGAGATATAGATCTAAATATGATGTACCTTGAGTGCTATCTGTAGTTTCCTTCAAATCCAGTGAAGGTGGATATATATCCTTCACTGCGTCATTTATATAGCGATTATCCACAGCGAGAAGATCGTCTATATAGCGTTTGGTGAATGAGAAGGAATGGGCTTCGAATGTATCGGTTTTTGAAAGCGCCTGCATATAGTCATACTCATAAGAGAACAGATACAGGTAAGCCAATAGTGGTGCACAATTGGTGCCCCTAATGTCAACGGTTCTCCTTATTTTGCCGACGAAATGATTCGGATGGACTCACTCACTCACTCACTGATTACCGGACAATTTGCAGATGGTAGCCTACTTCGTAGGAATCTCCCTTTGCTCGGTGCCTCATCAGTTTCGGTCGTAGTGTTTTTCTTCTATGTATTATTTTACCTAGCGGTCTATTGTGCGTGACTTATTTAACCACTTTGACTACTACATGTACCAGCTGTTATTATTCATTAAATAACACAAAAAGGCAAAGCACCCACCCATCGCGCATTCGTAACACCTATATACTATCAATAGCGTTGGATGGTATTTCCATAAATCCCCTTACCGCGTACGTATACGTCGATAATCGATCTCACCATGAACTAACTAAATATATATATATATATATAGAGGGGTGTTTTCACGAACATTAATACGGATAGATTTTCAGTATAGAAGCCAGACCTAGAAGTTATTAGGTGCAACCACGTGACTTTAATCGATGAAACACAGATTGTAGAATGTGTGTGTCTTCTGCTTCATAAGAAACAGATACTTACCAAAACTATGTACGAAGATGTTATTGCTGTGAAATCCAGAAGAGACCGTGCCCGTAATCTGCTGCTACAGCTTCCTATACGAGGTCCGAATTCGTTCCGGATCTTCGTAAATGCGATGTGGGAAACCGGGAACTGGGATGTTAGCATCATTATTGTCCCTCTCGACAGAGACGATTGAGTACGGACCGGCAAGTGTGAAGTTTATCGAGATGAACAACCTATTAACCCTGGCCTATGCTAAAGCTATTGCGGAGATGATACGGAAACTCGTACAAGCCAATTGTTGGGGATGTATCCTGGACGTGCCGAGTAAACATATATGTACTGAGATGACGATTGCGGAACGAATAGCTGGCTATTTCACAGATGCTTTGTGTAAGTTGAACAATCGCATAGTACCGAATGAATGGGCGGATATGGTAGAAGCTACTCTCAAAGCAAAACCCTGTGAACTTCTGGGAGTCAACTATCCGGGGTGTTTTGATCAACAGAAATAACCTCATTCATGGACATACAATTTGAAGCAAAAAGTAAATCAGTTCATGAAAATTTTCACTCTATGGAAAATAAAATGTACAATACCTTATATTTCACAGTATCGGTCCGTTGTCAATTTATATATATATATCATTATTTATACGATCTTTTATCAGTTGTATGGTTGTTGTCGAAGAGCCTTCATTATGACGTGAAAAGTCATTGGAAAGAATACATTAAATAAATACCACGCCAACCCTATCAACTTCGCCACCATGACAACGCATTATACTTTCGCTACGTCATCAATGTGACAACGCAAACACACTTCCGTGTATCGATCTCAATATCGATTCATCCATACCACAACAAACTTGCCAATCGCATTGACGGCAAAAAATATTATATTCGGAGAAACTATGACAACAGATATTTCGAAAATACTCAATCTCATTATACTCGTCATTAAACGCTATATTTACAAATCTAAATTTGAAAGACAGTCTGTTTCCATTTTGGCAATCCAAAACATCATAAAACAGAGGTACTCCATTGAAAAATATATCTCGATGAAAAAATCAAATCTTCAGAAGTTCAACCTTCTATGAGAATCATGGTTCCATGCCGTCACCAAAGCATAACAGAAACAGAACGGATAACAGAAATAATTGTATAAATGTTCAATTGTCTCTTACTGTTACACCCCTACCGTACCGGTATATAGTAAAATCTGTGTTAGCCTATATATGTATACTATATGTACTACTATGTCAACCTGTCAAGTAATCCAAAGAAGTTATATTGCATTGGAGAGTGAGGAGTTATGATATCAATATATGTATATATGTATGTGCGTGCGTGTGTGTGTGTGCGTGTGTGTGTGATCGTCTTTATAATAATGCCAAATAACAACGTATATTTCATTCTACTTGTATGTATTATGTGGCAATTTAACGGCAATAAAAATATATGAATAAAAAAATATAAAAAAATTCGATTCATCCATACCGCCAGCATTTTTGCCGGGGATGCCCCGGCATTCTCCGCTACTTTAATCTATATATACTACTCTTCGCTCAACAGTATTCTAAATCAGAGACAAAAGTACAGGCGACCTGTTGAGTGGAAATGAACAAATATTATATGAATCAGACAGTGAAAATGTAAATATATTTCCTCTCTCTTCAGTAGGTTGTTCGCAGGAGCTTGTTAGCGAGTTACCCCCCCCCCGCATGAAGCCGGAACTTAAAGTGGTCGTAAACCTTCAAGTAACGTATCCGTCAAATTAAAAAGTCATTGAAAACTTTGTCGGAAAATACTTTGTCATTTCTTACGATTTTATTACACAGAGTTAAATACAAGTAAAGCATGGGATTCTATGGTGGTCCGTTACCATCTGATGACGTCATACTGCCTTAATACATATATTTGGAACTTTGTATGCACTTTTCAATGCTTGACTCAAGCTTAAGGGTGTATACTTTGAGTTTCAACATCGACTCACTGTTCCAATGTGCATGTTCCTTCAAAATCGAAATTAAATGCAAGATTCAAATTGACTTGGCACTTATGGGTTACCATACAAAAAGTCAGGTAGTTTTTACCCGGTTAGAAAACAATCACATCAACAAAGTAAAAATATATCTGGATAAAGTTGAAATTGTCTTTCATTTGACCTTCACTTTAAAATTAGTGAGGAACAGGTAACCCTATATAATGAATCACCTGGGCCATACATCATGTACAGCCTCCAATCACAGATATTAAGAAGTTAGGACAAGTCATTGTTAAGTCTATCTGGCTGTGGGCAGGGGTGTGCGTATATGTTTCCAGTTTTCACACGACAGTGACGCGCCGGAAAGAACATTAATGCCAAAATATCGAAATGATCTGTTTCCAGATTCACGATCAGCCTAAAATCATTCTCTGTACTTTTTATCGCCCACCAAACACAACAACAGTCAAATGGCATATACTTGCTGACAACATTGGTTCTGTAATAGATGGGCAATAACGACACAGGTATTGTGATTTGGGCGACCTAAACAAAAATTATCTCGATTCATCAAAATACCATTTGAGGGATTTAATGACAATTTGCATTATGAACCAGATTATCAGTGAAGCCAATCGTCGTGTGTCCGGGTTGTGTTTAGATCCTTTTTTATGTTCAAAACTTTGACATTGTTACCGAATCATGTCTACTCTCTATTCAGTGGTCACCATTGTCCCGTATTGGTCAAATACAGTTCTCAAATTACCAAAAGGGAAGGCTACAGCCGACACGTGTAGAACTGTGACAAGGCCGACTAAGCAGCTTTGCGTAATCTTCTAGAAATGTCAAATTGGGAAGGTTTGATGCAGGATTCTCCAATAGACGAATGTTGACAAATAAACCTGAAAAAATTAATAATTCTGCCAGACGAACTATACCAAATAGGACAGTGACGATAAGAACAACTGAGAAACTGGATATCTGCTGAAATGACAAATTATGTAGAAAAGCAGAGCTAAATCTTTTTTGAAGAACTCCAGTTCACTCTTGTTCCACTTTCCTCTTCTTTTGTACGCGATGGCAATTCCTATGAATATGATGCAATCGAAGAGACTACTATATTAAATGATTATTTCTCCCTATTAAATATACAATGTTGACGACACTCATGATAGTCTATAATAACCACAATAATGGACATCTATATATTCTCTGGTGATGTCTTGTTATCCTTGCCACACTACACACCTCTAAAGCAATAGGATTGGAGTCCAAAACTCCTACCGGAAGGAAGAGAAAATATAGCTTCGATTTTTACCTCCGTCGATCAGACGGAGGTCTAGGAGAGCAACGTGGAATCTCCCGCCAAATAATTGTCATATATGTCACACGACTTATAGGATTTCCAATAGGGATTGTCATGGTTCCCGACGAAATTTTGAGGCATTTTTGTTGGACACAATTGAAATAATGGGGTTCCCCATTGCAATGCATTGCAGTGGGCCTTGCTTCTGTAGTCGGGTTCCACCTCCCATCCACCGGGAGATTTAACATGGCGGCCCTCCAGCTTGTAGAGGCGGACAATGCGATTTTTTGCCGTTTTTTCTGGTAAGTTTATTGTCGCCATTTGATGTCATTACAACTCAATGATTCATAGTACACCACCCCGTCATTTCTATATATCGTAAAGTATTTGTCGGTTGATGACTTATGTCGAAGCCAACCAAATAATCTAAGTTGTTGTTGTTGCATATCAAACTGACTGACTGACTGGAAGACAACAGCACATCGACGATGCCCTGATTTTACTGATACTTGTTTTCTTTCAGTTGATGATATCAATCCACCAGCCTGGTTGTTTAAAAATAGTTATTCTAAATTTTGCTGATAAATTATATTTCCGGGGGGGGGGGGCTATTTATCTTGGCATTTGGCAGTTGAATAATGGTTTGATTTTGCAGAAGCACCAAATTGATCTACCTGCGTGAGTCTGTAAACTTATTTAATAAAGCTGATAAATAATATACATATACTTT
Source organism: Hanleya hanleyi (assembly GCA_036873755.1). Taxonomy (NCBI): domain Eukaryota; kingdom Metazoa; phylum Mollusca; class Polyplacophora; order Lepidopleurida; family Hanleyidae; genus Hanleya; species Hanleya hanleyi. Next base: position 93,089 of record JAVTVY010034434.1, read on the forward strand.
TCTTTTCATTTATCCTAACAGTTTAGTGACATCCACATTGAGTGCTGTGACACTTGTTGATGAATAATAATTTGCTTGTTAAAACCTGATAATATTCTGAAAACTTATTCTGGATTGTAGCTGAAACAAAGGAGTGTCTACATTCCACATGTAGGCCTACATTATTGAGATTTGTGACTGATAGCATGGATGGAACTTTTCCCAATTTTTTTTTATTTTGTTATTTTTTTTTTATATAGTTTTAAGCCCTGGACATACCACTGGGCATTTATTTGCCATACGATCACATTTCACATGCTTTGTTCAGCCCCGTGATCTGAAACCAAACAGACGGTATCACTAGATGAAATAAGGAGATCATGATATACATTTCAGGTTTTACCGATGCCAAATGACTTGAACAGAAGACAATTAGACAAAAAGAAAATCAATAAATATATCAATAAATAATAAATTACATAGAAAATTTTCTTGTCTTTGCAAGGGGGACATCAGACACACTGACAACACAGACCATTCATTCAAATTTCGCCTTCCATTGGGAAGGCAGAAATATTCCTCAAACACAGTATACATATTCTCTTTTGTGATCTAATTTTCGTTTGTCAAAATATTGCTCCATAGAGAAGTTACTGATATAAACAACCCTGTTCTAGATTATGATATACTGGATTATTATCATGCTCATGCCACTAACATGAACTCCAATCCAACCAGTGGTCAAGATCCATCATCTTTCTTCAGAATTCATATTATTGATCACTCATAGATTGGATTAAGTTCTCATAGTACTCAGTTCTCATTTCATACTTTTGCAAATTCTTGTAACATGGTCAGGTTCCAGTTCTATTAATTACACGTATGAAAGGTGCGAACTGGTATGATGGATTTCATCTGGTTGTGTATGACGAAAGAATGAAATATATTCGAAGGCCATAAACATTTTCAATGAAGTGAGTTTTGATATTATATGTATACAATTGATTCCAACTTGCAGGGTTAGCACTTCTGATATCAGATGTAACAGGACTGTTACACAATGGATGTACTGGATGAAATGGAAAAACCAAAACAGACTATTGATTGGTTCAGCTGTGTCAGAAAGGTGTGGAATGACAGAGGTGGTGAAAATCAGAGTCAGTGATTGGCCACAACCCCCACCCCACACACACATTGGATATCAGCTGATTCCTCAGGAAATAAACATTGCGCATGTAATGACCACCGGCAGAGTGATACATGTGTCAATCGGTCAGACATTTTCAAGGATGCCCAGTTCTAACTTAAAACAACCATGCCGGACTTCATTCCTTCTCTCAGAATAATTGGATCTAACTTTTACAAAACCTGCAGCTCCCAATAGCTCCTGGATCTAGACCACATAAATGAAGGGATCTAGTTTATCGGTGCTATGGCAAAAATATCATGTAGAATGGGATTGTGTGGATAATATCAGATTCATGAAAGTTGAAGTCCTGCAGCATGCTCCACAAATATCATCAAAGGTCATAAAACTTTCTGGTCTGCGCCAGTGTGGAAATAGGGAATAAGGAAATAATTTCCGTTTCCTTGTGGATCTATACTTGTTTTTTTTTTATTTGTTTTTTTTTACAAAATTATCTCCCTTGACCAGGTGAGGACTTGAATGTGTCTGAAATGATTTAGCTTCTAGAAACAAAGACTTCATTTCCTGAGTAGAGGTAAAAACCGAACATATTTTGATTATTTTATTCAAATTTCAATTCCACTTCTGGTATATGCACATGTATAAAATACATACAGAATGAACTGCATACAGAATAACACAAAGAACAGGTATATGTATCTCATTACATTCTTAACCAAAGATCAATACCTGGGTGATATTACAACAATACCATGGTGTTATATATTGTTATGATTGTCTTGACTTTAGCTGCTGAAGATATTTCTAATTTGAGGGTAATGGGCAATCATACTAAATTTATTTTCATAACTTCATTTATTTTCACAATAAGCAACATAATCGAGATTAGCAAGTGAAGTTTTACAACATAATATAATACGCATCATGGGTCTCCTTCAGTTTAGTGTAGACATATATACCCTTGAATATCTGTTACCATGATTCAGTCATAATATTGTCTGTATTATATTGATGTCGACAAGGAATATACATAATTATTTGATAGTATTATTAATTGTATGTTGTTTATGATTAACATGAACTTTTTATTCGCTGGAATCCAGCCATTTGTTCCATATGGGCAATATTCTCATCAGCCATCACCATTCAATATGAATGTGATACATGTACAAGTCCATGGTAATTGATACATTATGGTGAAGGTGACCTGTAACACAAGTATACAAAATTATTCCGAGCTCATTGAATCATCACATGATGCTGATACAGATCAGAACGGAGTGTCGGTAACATCAGATGTGTTTTGTAGAGGATTCTGTCAATGAGGATGCTATACTGTACACATACAAAATATGAAGTGTTGATGTGTAGGGCCTATAGCATAAAATCACAAGCAAGTTGGTAATACTAGGCACACAGGGTGTCATTTCTGGCGCGAACGTGTTGATTTGGGTGGGGGCTTCCTCTCATGGGGAGGTGTGGGTGGGAAGGGGCCTAATGCCTCAAGCAGTATTCCAGGTTTTCCAATAATATACTCTATTCCATACCCCAATATTTCAAGCACGTGAAATCAAAGAAATATTATTTGCGGGGAATGTGACTTCCACATCTCTAGCTGGACATGCTAGTGGGGAACCCTCAATCTCAGGTTAATTACCATTGGTGAAGTTAACGTCCAACAAATGTAAAATTGAGCTTGGCATCCGACCCTATGTTATTCAGTGATGTACTATTCCCCTACTGACCCTGTTGCCTCTACGGAGGTCTTTGCGCTCATCCAGCGCTTGTTGCTTTTAAAACTGTCTATTAGAAAAGCCAAATTCCACTGGAAACTGGAAAATTTGCTAATGTTACATGAATCTATAAAGATAGGTAACAAATCCGATGCTTCAAATTACAGACCAGTTTCTTTACTCAGTTGTTTGATCAAAGTGCTAGCAAAACTAGTCTTCTAAGCAGTATACAATTTCCTTCGAGATAGAATATACATTGTAGCAGAAACAACACGAAATCTGGCCATCTAGATCAACAGTTACCCAACTTCTTATTTTGACAGTGTCAGTGCCTTGGATAAAGGCAAAGTGTACTCCTTATTTGTATATATATCGAAAGATTTCGACAGGATGTGGCACGAGGGCTTGGTATCTAAGATATAATTAGAGAGGGTTTGCTATCTAAGTTAGAGGTTTGAGAATAAAGGCAAATTTAATTGCGGGTGTGTCCTAGGGTTCATTTCTTGGCCCGCTATTATTCCTACTTTATATGCATGACCTACCGAATGGTATTTTAAATAATATCCTTCTAGTTCCGGATGATGACTCGTCACATCTGAATCAGATATTGGCTTATGCTTTTTTGAAGAATGGACCAAAATATGGTTAATTGAATTCACAGCCACCAAAACTAAATCGCTGTAGTATCCAGACGCAAATTCTCCTCGTAAAGTCTACATTCACTAATACTGTGATTCAACACTCAGACACTCATAGCCATCTGGGTTTGACTTTTATTAATGATGGAACATTGAAGGCCAATAGAAAGTATTCCAGGCGTTATTAGCATTGTGGGTTGTCTTCATTTTATTGTCCGTAATGAAATTTCTCACCTTTTCATACACCACGATGAAAGCGAATATCATAAAATTGCATTTTATACAATATACATCAATCTACATACTTGCTGTTATTGTAGCGGAGGGGTGTGTAGATCGTTGTATGTTGGCATAGAACGCATGTTTGTGATATTCTCTGTCATCTTGGTGTATGAAAAGTTTGCAAATATTTTTGTTCAAAAAATAAAATGATTAACAACAACAACATCAACGAAGACGCATTGCTAACGAGGCCACTGTGGTTTTTACCTGCGGCACGTAGGTCTACGGGAGACTCGCGTTGTTACCTGCGGCACGCGTTCTTCTTCTTCTTCTTGTCTTTTTGAAATACGCATGCGCTAAGAGAGTGTTATCTCTGCCACACTTTTCTACCTCCGATCTCACATGACATCCCTGACTCCAAGCACGTTTGAATTCTTTTGCAACTATATTCGGTGGAATGAATTATTGCTTCGTTGATTTCCGTTCAGACTTCAATTCTCTTACGTAAACACATAGGAAACTTCAGTCGCTTAAAAGCTATCGATCGACACATCAGTCATTGTCTTCAGATATTACCATTTTCACTGAAAAGTATGTACATAAATATACAATTTAAGGTCCTGGAATTGCTTACATGGCCGTGTGACTAACGTCACAGGACCTACGAAATAGGGTTTGATATAATTTAAGTGTGTACTCGAGAGATGACTTGGGGGCCCTGTGTGCTACCATGAGAGAATTTATATAGCATCTCTAAATTGACAGTGGGAACTATTAACTTTTCCAGATGTCATCGCTGGTGAGTCGTTAGCATAGCAACTATTATCACCCTCAGTTTCTATTACCCTGGACACTGATCAGCCCAGCAGTACAGCACGAGGTGTTGGGAGGAGAGTCCGAGAGAGCGGGCCCCCCCCCCCTCTTCTCGGCATTAGGAGATTTTTTTTAAATTAGCGTAGGGAATGGTGAGCAGTTGAGAAGTAAATGTTTCAAGTCCCAAAATAAGACCGGAAACTGGAAAAGAAACACAAATTTGAAGTGAGAACGGTCAAGATCAGAGATTTGTTAGAATGCAAGAATCAAAAGAGAGCCATTCTCCATGGATATATTTATTTGGCATTCAACTTCAAGGTACCTCATCTGAAGAGAGTACATAATAATAATCAATGAACAATAAAGCACACACGAAAAAATAAACAACTGGTTATAGGTTACTGAATTTAAAACACAACGATGATTTTATTATTGATCTCTTCAGTAATAACAGATAATAGGGTCATTGTTGCGTTTAAATTGAGTAATTTCTCTCATAAAATCCAGTAATTTTTTATTTCTTTTTGAGGTAGAACATTTTTTAACTAATGACTGAACTGAAGAAATTATGCAATGTTGTATAGGCTGGATATATAAAACGTGCAGTATAATATGCCTTCAACGGAATTCCAAGACCAGCAAATGAGTGAAAACGGATACCATCGGAATGTGTGTCAACATTACGGTGAGGCTAAAAATAGATTACTTATGAATCTCCAGTTTAATACTAGATTCAAGTGTACTGTTCAACTAGCCATATTATAGATATCTCATAGTACATGTAGATCTAATAGACTGATTACGACGTACGAGCGAGCGCACACATGCATGTGTGCTTTTAATATAGATATAATTAAAATACTTTTTGGAAGCTGACGTTTTAGAACAACAACAACGACCACCGAAAGCCAACAAATACCCTGACGCTTCTGTGAGAAGAAGTTTTTCAAAGTTGCTTGGCGCTTCTGACAATGATTTATAAATACATGTACATGTAAAGTGATACTCGTGGCTCGGTAAAACTTCGCAGTAGAAGAAATAACAACCTCCATTCTCCGATAAAATGATTTGCTTCCTTCATGCATCGTGGCATATACAGCTCGGGAAGCGTGGCGTGGACTATTAGGGAAAACATGGCGGAGCTACCTGGAAACGTATAATGCCGACATATTTTGGCAAGTACCATTAAAGTTACTGATATTTTCGAGTGCTGGGCGCATCATTTTTTTTTTTTTTTTTTTTGCTTTAGTGCTGGGCGGCCGAAGTTAGTCCCAACCGCTTAAAAGTCACAGTAAAGCATACAGTCAAGGGTTCCCGATGGGCATGACAGTGCACTCGAGTCATCAATAAATAATAAAAAAATAATTATAAATTAAATTTTCATCAGAATTCGATCAGCTCAGAACTTGCTGGTAACAATGCCCTAATGCACGTTCATGCCAAAAATCAAGGTTCTAATGTTAACGGTTCTCCTTATTTTGCCGACGAAAGGATTCGAATGGACTGACTCACTCACTCACTCACTCATTACCGGACAATTTGCGATCTGTAGCCTACTTCGTAGGAATAAACCAAGGAAGATGAGTCGCAACCTTGTCAGTGGTTCGGCTAATTTGCATACAGTATTAGTAAGTAGAAAACAAATTCACTACTTCTAGTAATCATTTTATCTACCCAATCTAGATAATTCACAAATTGGCGAAGCAGTAGACAAGCAACGCATTGTCATTATGGTGAACATTGAATAATTCTTGGTATCAAATAATAGATCATGCATCATAAAAACAAACGCAACAATTACGTTTCAGAAGTAAGGGAACAACTCACCATCTTTCGGCGACTAAAGATGTTTAACTTACAGAAATGACAATTTGGTATGATGTTTAACTTTAACCCCCCCCCCAAGCAATTCGCATATATGGAATAATAATAAGGTAAAAGACGAGAAGGGAGACTGAAGAGTGTGCAGATTCATGTAAAGTTGCAGAAATCCTTGAAATGATTTCCAAATATTTGAAAAGCTCGGCTAAAGGGGGACTATAGTATTGGGGTTCGTCCGTGTGTCCGTCCGTCCGTGTGTCGTAGCGTCCGTGCGTCCGTCCGTCCGTCCGACTTTGTTTCCGGACAATAACTTCTGAAAAACTGAACGGATTCTTTAGTTTGTGGGTACCCCGCCTCAAGATCTCGCTTGGGATTGTTTTCCGCATCGATCCGCCTATAGGTGGCGCCACCTGGGGGCAAAGTTAAAATTTCGTTTCCGGACAATAACTTTTGAAAAACTGAACGGATTCTTTTCAAATTTGGTGTGTGGGTACCTCGCCTCAAGATCTCGCTCGGGATTGTTTTTCTCACCGATCCGCCTATAGGTGGCGCCACCCAGCGCTGTGCCCGGACAACTTTAGAAACCTGCCTCAAGATCTCGCTTGGGATTGTTTTTTGCACCGATTCGCCTTTAGGTGGCACGGGCCACTTGGGGGCCAAAGTTAAAGTTTCGTTTCGAGACAATAACTTTAGAAAAACTGAATGATTTCTTCTCAAATTTGGTATGTGGGTACCTCACCTCAAGAACCCGCTTGGGATTGTTTTTCAAGCCAATCTGCCTATAGATGGCGCCACCTGGGGGCCAAGTTAAACTTTTGAATCTGTCAGACTTTTCGGACAATACATGTAACTCCTGAAAAACTGAACGGATTTTTTTTAAATTTTGCATGAGGGTACTTCGCCTCAAGACTTTGCTTGGGATTGTTTTTCACACTGAGTTGCCTATAGGTGTCGCCACCTGCGGGCCAAGTTAAAATTTTGTTTTCATACAATATCTAATGAAATCCTGGCCGGATTAGGACAAATTCGGTAATTGTGGATACCTGGATCTCACTTGGGATTGCTCTGCATGCTGGGTAATGAAAGTTACGGTTCCAAGTCAAATCAACTTTCCGGACAATACATGTAACTCCTGAAAAACTGAACGGATTCTTTTTAAATTTTGCATGAGGGTACTTCGCCTCAAGACGTTGCTTGGGATTATTTTTCACACTGAGTTGTCTATAGGTGTCGCCACCTGCGGGCCAAGTTAAAATTTTGTTTTCATACAATATCTAATGAAATTCTGGCCGGATTAGGACAAATTCGGTAATTGTGGATACCTGGATCTCACTTGGGATTGCCCTGCATGCTGGGTAATGAAAGTTACGGTTCCAAGTCAAATCAATTGTTTCAACGTCGGGGGACTTGAACCCCTCGGGTTTTCATTGATTTGCAAAAATCAACGGCTGAACCGAATGTTTTGAAACTTGGCATACACGATACTTGTACCAAGACTATGCCAAAGCGATCATTGTGACTTCATCTGTCAATTCAGTATAGACGGCACGGACCGGTAAAAATCGTTGGATTTTGAACGGGGAAAGTGAATATATATATATGGTATCAGGCCTATTACGAAAATTCCTACAATTGTGGACTAGAAGTTGACAATTACTTCCCTTGGCCTGAAAACACTGACATATGGCGCTTTTTTTCTACAATTACCACTACCTCCGCCGATATGCCTTTTACTGTATTATTGCTACTGCCGCAGGTTTTGACTGCAATATAGTCATTTCTCACTTGTCTATATACTGGTTTTCGTCGATATGTGAGGGACCACATATAGCACAGATGTTAACGAAGTCAACAGTCGAGGCTCTTTGCCATTAAGCCGGTCCAAAACAGTCATAAAATGTATATATATCTCCACCCAGTATATTAGCGAAGAAAATAATTTTTTGGTGACAAATAAATGTTTCAGCGATTGACAAATTTTCCAGCGTTCTGAAAGGCATGATTTTCGGAACGAAAGGCATTAAAAACGTATTAATATAATCAGAATGTAGATAAAATAGTATGAGACGGATACACGGAAATTTTCCCGATTTTGAAATCTGCATATAGTCAATGACCAGAATGACATCGATCACTGATAGCAAAAATATTGGATCTGTCTTCGGAACGGAAAGCAGATCGTGACAAGTGTAACAGAATGCGAAGAAATATTTAGCTCATCTATGACTCCTGACTGGCCGAATTATACGTCGCTATGCCTTTGTCAACGGGCCCTAGACTTTTAAAATGTGAAAAACAAATTGTATTGATAGTATGATAAAGGTATATTTTATTGAATGGGCTGTGCCAACACTGTCGGGATAAGGGTAATATTCGGCGAAAATTTTAACTTTTAAGGAAAAACATCCACCCACCGCTAAAAAGAGGTGATTTGAACGAACTGAAACACACGAAAAACACAATTTACCTACTTTGATTGACCCTTACCATTTACCATTCGAAGTTTTCACCAGCCATATGTGCCACCAGATGTGGTCATTGTGGCTGCATCACTGCCTGGAGGTAATGGTATATGTTTTTTAGAACAAGGCTGTCGCCTTCCTATGAGTTGTATGAAAGACTGGTCAGCTTTTGTTATTTACTTTCGGATGCATGCTGCTTGACATTAATTAAAATTCAGACAGCTGAACAAATATACGCAACTGCCAGATATTGCATCTGTCGGTTCTAACCTTACCCGGAGAATATATCCAAAATAAGACTTAGAACGTAAAGTAAACGCCTTAACTTTTCTTTTCCCAAAGTTAGTTTAATATAGTTATAAGTTGTATAGATATAACTGATAAAAATCATAATTTAGCTTTGACTGAATATCAGAGCTAAAGCGTATTAAATATTATTTAAGACTGTATTTAGTTTTAGTTGAAAGGTGATATGATGGATCCGATCGCTTCAGAACACTATCAGCATATTAAAATGTTTTCAATGATTGGTGAATTGTAGCGCATATAGTCATGAATTAATGTGAGTTAATTAGATATTTAATAGAATAGCTATTACAATACTCTCCCATAGGATAGTGGAGATTACGTAATTCACTTCAAATATGATAGGATAGAGTGAAAGCATTATCGATTGACTCTAAGTACTCTATTACAAATGTTACAGGCATCAATACTTCCATGGATACAATCAAATATCTATACAAATCAGTGAACCCGATGAGAGCATACAGACGGACCAATGAGCGCCAATGTTATTTTCACTCGGGAAGTCATAGATAAGCTCGAGGGAGATGTTCTAACACTCATAATTAGCCCGCCCGTAGGAAAGTTGATAGACCTTGTTACATTTACTAAGGAATCATTTACTAAGGTTTCATTTATTCTGTTCGGAAACATACATGACATTGAACGAACATGAATAACACAAATATTACTTTTAGGACCAATTTTACAGAAGACGAAAATGTTACCAATGATGAGGGGCAGTACGAGGCCTCACTGAAGACAAAAATTATAATTGTGGTCTTTTTTGGACTGGTTATTTTGGTGGGTACAGTAGGAAACTTGATAGTCATGCTTTTGATCGCCTTGAAGAAGTCTATGCACACCACTGTGAACCGATGTCTGTTCGTCTTGGCCGTGGCAGATCTTCTTATACTGGTCTTTCTCCCAATCCTGCCTATCGGTGCGGAATTTTTCGAAGACGATTCTTATGCTGGAAGGACAATGTGTGAGTAAAATTTATTAGCAATTATCCCGTTTATATTAATAATATAATTATCTCGATTTCAAATCCTGATACTACACTTATAATAACATTTGATAATTTACTGACTCGGTAGACATCATAGCCAACTGTGTAGATAGAATCAATCAATTATTATGAAGGAATTGTTATAACAGTAGTCCTTATCATGCGTGGTGTGGTCATGGAAGAGTAAGCCAGAAAAAGTTGAACCTACAGTAATCGCTGATTGGTTGAAGCTCACCAAGAGCAAGGTCGTTGAAACAATCCGCCATATTGACAGAAGTACCCTTCCCCAAGCAAAACAAGTACTGAGAAACCTCAATTCGCAAATCTCCAGAGTAAATTCGGCTTAGTCCCAGCAGACAAAGCCCCAAATAATATAATATTCATATGTAAATATTACTATTATCAGGTGCTGGTTAAGAAAATGAGTGTAAACATATCATCATAGTAGTATAGAAAGAGGATTAACCCTCATATTTTCCAGGGAGGTAACTCTTGGTGCCCTTGATTCCAGGTTATAGTATAGGAAGCGGCCATTCACGGCCTTTGACCTCTGAGGCGCCAGATGGCGGTCACGTGGCGGTCACGTGGAGGTCAAAAGTAGTTCCGGCATAAATAAATAAATAAATAAAAAGCGGAACACGGACTTTACCCCTACAATATACAATATACGGGGAAATGCCTGTATGGGTATAGCTCCATACTGGCTATGGGAGGAGGGGTGGTCCATTTTGTTGTGGGTGTTACTATGGGTTGTGGGGTCTCGTTTTTCTCGTCTCACCAAGAAAATCACAATGGGAAAGGTCTCGGAGCGAAACGGTGAAAGTTTTGGAAAAGTACCGGGTAGGTCTGTATATAACCCCATACTGGCTGTATGGGGGGAGGGGTGGTCAATGTTTTAGTGGGCTTTAATATGGGTTGTGGGGTCTCGTTTTTCTCGTCTCGCCAAGAAATTCACAATGGGAAGGGTCCCGGAGCGAAACGGTGGAATTTTTGGAAAAGGACCGGGTAGGTCTGTATATAGGCTCATATAGTTCCATACTGGCTATATGGGGGGAGGGGGATAGGTCCATACTGGGTGAACATTTTGGGGTCTAGGTGAGCCCCTAATGATCCTATGGTGTCGTATGCGATCTTATTTTGAAGCTCTCGTGGAGGAGCATCCGACTCGACTCGTTCGGCTCGTCCGTAGTATAGAAAGCATGCATTTTGGGGGGTATGTGGGGGTATGTTTGGGGAAGAGATGGACCGCTATGGGTCCTAATGGGTCGTGGAAGGTGTCAAAGTGAAGCTTGTGTGGGGTAGAGTCAGAATGGCGTATTTTTAAGTGCAAGCCTGGTGAATCCTATGCCCTACGGGCTATAGGGTACAGGGTGCACCAGGTATGTGTGTGTGTCATGCATGTCGTGTTTATATGCAAGAGCTCCGAGGGGCGCCACCTGTCTGGTGACAACTTCCGCTTCCGGTCACGTGACAGTAAACATGGAAAAACCCGGATATAAAACGATGACGTCATTTCCGAGCTCTGAGCTCATCACGCTTTGAACTCAAGAGCTCTGCGACACGGGAATTCCTACAACCGCCACCGGGCGTTGACGCCCGCTCCGGAGCCCGAGCTCCAAGAGCTCCGAACTCCGAGCTCCAAGAGCTCCAAGAGCTCCGAGCTCCAAGAGCTCCAAGCTCCGAGCTCCGAGCTTCACCCCACGGGAGCTACCACCACCACCGGGCGTTGGGGCGCCACCTCTCTTGTGACAACTTCCGGTTCCGGTCACGTGCCAGTAAACATGGAAAAACACGGATGTAAGATGAGGACCCGGATGTAAAACCACAGTACCCGGATGGAAGACAGAGGAACGACGGGCAAAACCCACTGCGCATGCGTAGATTGGTGCGGCTTCCAAGGAAAACAAGCCAGTCTGACCCACGAGAGCTTCACACTGATACCCCACACGGTCCATTTGACCAGAGATGGTCCCTCAGTCACTCAACAAACCTTCACGAATCCACAAAATGCCTGCTTTCTATACTACGGCCAGACTGCGCATGCGCAAAATGATGAAAACGGACGATACATTAGTCCTGTCGGATCCCACTCGCTCGCTCACTCACTCACTCACTCACCCACTCACTCACTCACTCACTCACTCACTCATTTACTCACTCACTCACTCACACGCTCAATCACTCACTTACTCACGCATTCACTCACAGTCGTTAGTGCGCCCATGCGTTAAGACGGGCGTTGGGGACGCTTCACTCACTCACTCACTCACTCACTCCCTCACTCCCTCACACTCACTCACTCAGTCAATCACTCAATCACTCACACACACGCGCGCATACACTCATTGCGCATTGCTCCGCAAGGTTAATAGGGCTCGAAATGCGCTTTTATAATACTAATCCTTCCTTCACTGCCCGAAAATGCCCACTTTCGCTACTACTCGTACTGACGACGTCACCGATGACGTCACAGATGATGTGGACATCTCTCAAATCGTGCTCTACACCGCGAGAGCTACAAGATGACACCCCCACGACGCATTTGGTCCATCTCTACCCAAATGCCTTCCTTCACTTCCCCAAAATACCCACTTTCGCTACTACTCCTAGTGATGACGTCACAGATGACGTGAACGTCCCTCAAATCAGGATGTACACCCCGAGAGCTACAAAATGACACCTCCCAGGACGCATTCGGACCAAGGATGGTCCATCTCTACACCAAATACCTTCCTGCACTGCCCCAAAATGGCCACTTTACTTACTACAACCAACTGCGCATGCGCAGATTGACGCGACTTGCACTTAAAAACACGCCATTCTGACTCTACCGCACAAAAGCTTCACTTTGACACCTTCCCCGACCCATTCGGACCCATAGCGGTCCATCTCTACCTCAAACACACTCCCACATACCCCTCAAAATGCCTGCTTTCTATACTACGGCCAGACTGCGCATGCACAGAATATTGAAAACGGACGAACCATTAGGCCAGACGGATGCTCCTCCACGAGAGCTTCAAAATAAGACCTCATACGACACCATAGGATCATTAGGGGCTCACATAGACCCCAAAACGTCCACCCAGTATGGACCTATCTCCCTCCCATAGCCAGTATGGGACTATATGAGCTTATATACAGACCTACCACGTACTTTTCAAACAATTTCACCGTTTCGCTCCGAGACCCTTCCCATTGTGATTTTGTTGGAGAGACGAGAAAAACGAGACCCCACAACCCATAGTAAAGCCCACAAAAAATTTGACCACCCCTCCCTCCATATAGCCAGTATGGAACTATATGGACCCATATACAGGCCTCGATGAACTTTTTCCAAAAATTTCACCGTTTCGCTCCGGGACCCTTCCCATTGTGATTTTCTTGGCGAGACGAGAAAAACGAGACCCCACAACCCATAGTAAAGTCCACAAACAAAACTGACCACCCCTCCCCCCCATATAGCCAGTATGGGACTATATGAGCCTATATACAGACCTACCCGTTTCGCTCCGAGACCCTTCCCATTGTGATTTTGTTGGAGAGACGAGAAAAACGAGACCCCAGAACCCATAGTAAAGCCCACAACAAAACTTGACCACCCCTCTTCCCATATAGCCAGTATGGAACTATATGAGCCTATATACAGACCTACCCGGTACTTTTCCAAAAATGTCACCGTTTTGCTCCGAGACCCTTCCCATTGTGATTTTCTTGGCGAGACGAGAAAAACGAGACCCCACAACCCATAGTAAAGTCCACAAACAAAATTGACCACCCCTCCGCCCATATAGCCAGTATGGGGCTATATACAGACCTACCTGGTACTTTTCCAAAAATTTCACCGTTTCGCTCCGAGAGCCTTCCCATTGTGATTTTCTTGGCGAGACGAGAAAAACGAGACCCCACAACCCATAGTAAAGTCCACAAACAAAATTGACCACCCCTCCCCCCATATAGCCAGTATGGGACTATATGAGCCTATATACAGACCTACCCGGTACCTATCACAATGGGAAAGGTCTCGGAGCGAAACGGTGAAAGTTTTGGAAAAGTACCGGGTAGGTCTGTATATAGCCCCATACTGGCTGTATGGGGGGAGGGGTGGTCAATGTTTTAGTGGGCTTTACTATGGGTTGTGGGGTCTCGTTTTTCTCGTCTCGCCAAGAAATTCACAATGGGAAGGGTCCCGGAGCGAAACGGTGGAATTTTTGGAAAAGGACCGGGTAGGTCTGTATATAGGCTCATATAGTTCCATACTGGCTATATGGGGGGGGGATAGGTCCATACTGGGTGAACGTTTTGGGGTCTAGGTGAGCCCCTAATGATCCTATGGTGTCGTATGCGATCTTATTTTGAAGCTCTCGTGGAGGAGCATCCGACTCGACTCGTTCGGCTCGTCCGTAGTATAGAAAGCATGCATTTTGGGGGGTATGTGGGGGTGTGTTTGGGGAAGAGATGGACCGCTATGGGTCCTAATGGGTCGTGGAAGGTGTCAAAGTGAAGCTTGTGTGGGGTAGAGTCAGAATGGCGTATGTTTAAGTGCAAGCCTGGTGAATCCTATGCCCTACGGGCTATAGGGTACAGGGTGCACCAGGTATGTGTGTGTGTCATGCATGTCGTGTTTATATGCAAGAGCTCCGAGGGGCGCCACCTGTCTGGTGACAACTTCCGCTTCCGGTCACGTGACAGTAAACATGGAAAAACCCGGATATAAAACGATGACGTCATTTCCGAGCTCTGAGCTCATCACGCTTTGAACTCAAGAGCTCCGGTCCAAGAGCTCTGCGACACGGGAGCTCCTACAACCGCCACCGGGCGTTGACGCCCGCTCCGGAGCCCGAGCTCCAAGAGCTCCGAACTCCGAGCTCCAAGAGCTCCAAGAGCTCCAAGCTCCGAGCTCCGAGCTTCACCCCACGGGAGCTACCACCACCACCGGGCGTTGGGGCGCCACCTCTCTTGTGACAACTTCCGGTTCCGGTCACGTGCCAGTAAACATGGAAAAACACGGATGTAAGATGAGGACCCGGATGTAAAACCACAGTACCCGGATGGAAGACAGAGGAACGACGGGCAAAACCCACTGCGCATGCGTAGATTGGTGCGGCTTCCAAGGAAAACAAGCCAGTCTGACCCACGAGAGCTTCACACTGATACCCCACACGGTCCATTTGACCAGAGATGGTCCCTCAGTCACTCAACAAACCTTCACGAATCCACAAAATGCCTGCTTTCTATACTACGGCCAGACTGCGCATGCGCAAAATGATGAAAACGGACGATACATTAGTCCTGTCGGATCCCACTCGCTCGCTCACTCACTCACTCACTCACCCACTCACTCACTCACTCACTCACTCACTCATTTACTCACTCACTCACTCACACGCTCAATCACTCACTTACTCACGCATTCACTCACAGTCGTTAGTGCGCCCATGCGTTAAGACGGGCGTTGGGGACGCTTCACTCACTCACTCACTCACTCACTCCCTCACTCCCTCACACTCACTCACTCAGTCAATCACTCAATCACTCACACACACGCGCGCATACACTCATTGCGCATTGCTCCGCAAGGTTAATAGGGCTCGAAATGCGCTTTTATAATACTAATCCTT
The DNA here is from genome assembly GCA_036873755.1 of Hanleya hanleyi. Lineage (NCBI taxonomy): Eukaryota > Metazoa > Mollusca > Polyplacophora > Lepidopleurida > Hanleyidae > Hanleya > Hanleya hanleyi. The sequence goes on from JAVTVY010034434.1 coordinate 108,822, forward strand.
CCTTCACTGCCCGAAAATGCCCACTTTCGCTACTACTCGTACTGACGACGTCACCGATGACGTCACAGATGATGTGGACATCTCTCAAATCGTGCTCTACACCGCGAGAGCTACAAGATGACACCCCCACGACGCATTTGGTCCATCTCTACCCAAATGCCTTCCTTCACTTCCCCAAAATACCCACTTTCGCTACTACTCCTAGTGATGACGTCACAGATGACGTGAACGTCCCTCAAATCGGGATGTACACCCCGAGAGCTACAAAATGACACCTCCCAGGACGCATTCGGACCAAGGATGGTCCATCTCTACACCAAATACCTTCCTGCACTGCCCCAAAATGGCCACTTTACTTACTACAACCAACTGCGCATGCGCAGATTGACGCGACTTGCACTTAAAAACACGCCATTCTGACTCTACCGCACAAAAGCTTCACTTTGACACCTTCCCCGACCCATTCGGACCCATAGCGGTCCATCTCTACCTCAAACACACTCCCACATACCCCCCAAAATGCCTGCTTTCTATACTACGGCCAGACTGCGCATGCACAGAATATTGAAAACGGACGAACCATTAGGCCAGACGGATGCTCCCCCACGAGAGCTTCAAAATAAGACCTCATACGACACCATAGGATCATTAGGGGCTCACATAGACCCCAAAACGTCCACCCAGCATGGACCTATCTCCCTCCCATAGCCAGTATGGGACTATATGAGCTTATATACAGACCTACCACGTACTTTTCAAACAATTTCACCGTTTCGCTCCGAGACCCTTCCCATTGTGATTTTGTTGGAGAGACGAGAAAAACGAGACCCCACAACCCATAGTAAAGCCCACAAAAAATTTGACCACCCCTCCCTCCATATAGCCAGTATGGAACTATATGGACCCATATACAGGCCTCGATGAACTTTTTCCAAAAATTTCACCGTTTCGCTCCGGGACCCTTCCCATTGTGATTTTCTTGGCGAGACGAGAAAAAGGAGACCCCACAACCCATAGTAAAGTCCACAAACAAAACTGACCACCCCTCCCCCCATATAGCCAGTATGGGACTATATGAGCCTATATACAGACCTACCCGTTTCGCTCCGAGACCCTTCCCATTGTGATTTTGTTGGAGAGACGAGAAAAACGAGACCCCAGAACCCATAGTAAAGCCCACAACAAAACTTGACCACCCCTCTTCCCATATAGCCAGTATGGAACTATATGAGCCTATATACAGACCTACCCGGTACTTTTCCAAAAATGTCACCGTTTTGCTCCGAGACCCTTCCCATTGTGATTTTCTTGGCGAGACGAGAAAAACGAGACCCCACAACCCATAGTAAAGTCCACAAACAAAATTGACCACCCCTCCGCCCATATAGCCAGTATGGGGCTATATACAGACCTACCTGGTACTTTTCCAAAAATTTCACCGTTTCGCTCCGAGAGCCTTCCCATTGTGATTTTCTTGGCGAGACGAGAAAAACGAGACCCCACAACCCATAGTAAAGTCCACAAACAAAATTGACCACCCCTCCCCCCATATAGCCAGTATGGGACTATATGAGCCTATATACAGACCTACCCGGTACCTATCACAATGGGAAAGGTCTCGGAGCGAAACGGTGAAAGTTTTGGAAAAGTACCGGGTAGGTCTGTATATAGCCCCATACTGGCTGTATGGGGGGAGGGGTGGTCAATGTTTTAGTGGGCTTTACTATGGGTTGTGGGGTCTCGTTTTTCTCGTCTCGCCAAGAAATTCACAATGGGAAGGGTCCCGGAGCGAAACGGTGGAATTTTTGGAAAAGGACCGGGTAGGTCTGTATATAGGCTCATATAGTTCCATACTGGCTATATGGGGGGGGGATAGGTCCATACTGGGTGAACGTTTTGGGGTCTAGGTGAGCCCCTAATGATCCTATGGTGTCGTATGCGATCTTATTTTGAAGCTCTCGTGGAGGAGCATCCGACTCGACTCGTTCGGCTCGTCCGTAGTATAGAAAGCATGCATTTTGGGGGGTATGTGGGGGTGTGTTTGGGGAAGAGATGGACCGCTATGGGTCCTAATGGGTCGTGGAAGGTGTCAAAGTGAAGCTTGTGTGGGGTAGAGTCAGAATGGCGTATGTTTAAGTGCAAGCCTGGTGAATCCTATGCCCTACGGGCTATAGGGTACAGGGTGCACCAGGTATGTGTGTGTGTCATGCATGTCGTGTTTATATGCAAGAGCTCCGAGGGGCGCCACCTGTCTGGTGACAACTTCCGCTTCCGGTCACGTGACAGTAAACATGGAAAAACCCGGATATAAAACGATGACGTCATTTCCGAGCTCTGAGCTCATCACGCTTTGAACTCAAGAGCTCCGATCCAAGAGCTCTGCGACACGGGAGCTCCTACAACCGCCACCGGGCGTTGACGCCCGCTCCGGAGCCCGAGCTCCAAGAGCTCCGAACTCCGAGCTCCAAGAGCTCCAAGAGCTCCAAGCTCCGAGCTCCGAGCTTCACCCCACGGGAGCTACCACCACCACCGGGCGTTGGGGCGCCACCTCTCTTGTGACAACTTCCGGTTCCGGTCACGTGCCAGTAAACATGGAAAAACACGGATGTAAGATGAGGACCCGGATGTAAAACCACAGTACCCGGATGGAAGACAGAGGAACGACGGGCAAAACCCACTGCGCATGCGTAGATTGGTGCGGCTTCCAAGGAAAACAAGCCAGTCTGACCCACGAGAGCTTCACACTGATACCCCACACGGTCCATTTGACCAGAGATGGTCCCTCAGTCACTCAACAAACCTTCACGAATCCACAAAATGCCTGCTTTCTATACTACGGCCAGACTGCGCATGCGCAAAATGATGAAAACGGACGATACATTAGTCCTGTCGGATCCCACTCGCTCGCTCACTCACTCACTCACTCACCCACTCACTCACTCACTCACTCACTCACTCATTTACTCACTCACTCACTCACACGCTCAATCACTCACTTACTCACGCATTCACTCACAGTCGTTAGTGCGCCCATGCGTTAAGACGGGCGTTGGGGACGCTTCACTCACTCACTCACTCACTCACTCACTCACTCACTCACTCACTCACTCACTCACTCACTCACTCCCTCACACTCACTCACTCACTCACTCAGTCAATCACTCAATCACTCACACACACGCGCGCATACACTCATTGCGCATTGCTCCGCAAGGTTAATAGGGCTCGAAATGCGCTTTTATAATACTAATCCTTCCTTCACTGCCCGAAAATGCCCACTTTCGCTACTACTCGTACTGACGACGTCACCGATGACGTCACAGATGATGTGGACATCTCTCAAATCGTGCTCTACACCGCGAGAGCTACAAGATGACACCCCCACGACGCATTTGGTCCATCTCTACCCAAATGCCTTCCTTCACTTCCCCAAAATACCCACTTTCGCTACTACTCCTAGTGATGACGTCACAGATGACGTGAACGTCCCTCAAATCGGGATGTACACCCCGAGAGCTACAAAATGACACCTCCCAGGACGCATTCGGACCAAGGATGGTCCATCTCTACACCAAATACCTTCCTGCACTGCCCCAAAATGGCCACTTTACTTACTACAACCAACTGCGCATGCGCAGATTGACGCGACTTGCACTTAAAAACACGCCATTCTGACTCTACCGCACAAAAGCTTCACTTTGACACCTTCCCCGACCCATTCGGACCCATAGCGGTCCATCTCTACCTCAAACACACTCCCACATACCCCCCAAAATGCCTGCTTTCTATACTACGGCCAGACTGCGCATGCACAGAATATTGAAAACGGACGAACCATTAGGCCAGACGGATGCTCCTCCACGAGAGCTTCAAAATAAGACCTCATACGACACCATAGGATCATTAGGGGCTCACATAGACCCCAAAACGTCCACCCAGTATGGACCTATCTCCCTCCCATAGCCAGTATGGGACTATATGAGCTTATATACAGACCTACCACGTACTTTTCAAACAATTTCACCGTTTCGCTCCGAGACCCTTCCCATTGTGATTTTGTTGGAGAGACGAGAAAAACGAGACCCCACAACCCATAGTAAAGCCCACAAAAAATTTGACCACCCCTCCCTCCATATAGCCAGTATGGAACTATATGGACCCATATACAGGCCTCGATGAACTTTTTCCAAAAATTTCACCGTTTCGCTCCGGGACCCTTCCCATTGTGATTTTCTTGGCGAGACGAGAAAAACGAGACCCCACAACCCATAGTAAAGTCCACAAACAAAACTGACCACCCCTCCCCCCCATATAGCCAGTATGGGACTATATGAGCCTATATACAGACCTACCCGTTTCGCTCCGAGACCCTTCCCATTGTGATTTTGTTGGAGAGACGAGAAAAACGAGACCCCAGAACCCATAGTAAAGCCCACAACAAAACTTGACCACCCCTCTTCCCATATAGCCAGTATGGAACTATATGAGCCTATATACAGACCTACCCGGTACTTTTCCAAAAATGTCACCGTTTTGCTCCGAGACCCTTCCCATTGTGATTTTCTTGGCGAGACGAGAAAAACGAGACCCCACAACCCATAGTAAAGTCCACAAACAAAATTGACCACCCCTCCGCCCATATAGCCAGTATGGGGCTATATACAGACCTACCTGGTACTTTTCCAAAAATTTCACCGTTTCGCTCCGAGAGCCTTCCCATTGTGATTTTCTTGGCGAGACGAGAAAAACGAGACCCCACAACCCATAGTAAAGTCCACAAACAAAATTGACCACCCCTCCCCCCATATAGCCAGTATGGGACTATATGAGCCTATATACAGACCTACCCGGTACTTCTCAAAAAAATTCACCGTTTCGCTCCAGGACCCTTCTCGTTGTGATTTTCTTGGCGAGACGAGAAAAACGAGACCCCACAACCCATAGTAAAGCCCACAAAAAAAAATTGACCACCCCTCCACCCATATAGCCAGTATGGGACTTTATGAAACTATATACAGACCTACCCGGTACTTTTCCAAAAATTTCACCGTTTTGCTCCGAGACCCTTCCCATTGTGATTTTCTTGGTGAGACGAGAAAACGAGACCCCACAACCCATAGTAACACCCACAAAAAATGGACCACCCCTCCCCCCATAGTCAGTATGGAGCTATACCCATACAGGCATTTCCCCGTATATTGTATATTGTAGGGGTAAAGTCGGTGTTCCGCTTTTTATTTATTTATTTATTTATTTATGCCGGAACTACTTTTGACCTCCATGTGACTGCCACGTGACCGCCATCTGGCGCCTCAGAGGTCAAAGGCCGTGAATGACCGCTTCCTATACTATAACCTGGAATCAAGGGCACCAAGAGTTACCTCCCTGGAAATAATGAGGGTTAATCCTCTTTATATACTACTCATCATCAGTTATACGTCTACTTACTCCCAAACTGCATTTACTCTGGAAGATTTATTTAACAATCACAAAACGTTTCTCAAGGAAAGAGGTTTTTGTCTTCCAACCAATCATGTATACCGGTATACCATACAAAGCTAGATTCGTAGCTGGTTCAAAAAGCTGTACAACGAGGCTTCTTTCAACCCTGTTGACACGAGAAAGGTATTGCGCCACTATTTCTAAAAACTCTGGCGTTGAATGTATGTGGATATTGAAAAACTCAAAATGTCTTACGGAAGTACTTGATGCTAAAGGAGGGTGGAGGGAGGGAATTTGGCTTAATGTCACACTCAAGTTTGTTTCACTCATATTGTGACAGTCAGTTTGGTTGGTGGAGGAAGCCGGAGTACCCGGAGAGAACCACCGCACTTCGGCAAGTAACTGACAAACTTTCACACATGGACCAGCTGGGTTCGAACCCGTGCCGGTTCAGCTTGATGCTAAAGGTCACATACCGTTCAGACATGTATCCACATGGAATTTTCGACTCTCTATACTACAATCCCTCATCCAGACTTGACCGTCTAAGTTCATTAATTGTATCTGTGTTCAAGAAATCTGATCGCAGATATATTAATGTCAGAAGCCATAAAGCATTCTTTAGCTCTTCTACATACAGTGGATATCATTCAGGGATGTTTCTTTGTTTATAGAGTTGCTTGAATTTCTCATTAAAAATATCTATGTGAAATTTGGCAACACAATATGTCAACAGCATATAGGTATTCCAATGGGTACTGATTGTTGGCTGACCTATATCTCTTCTCTTATGAATATGACTACATGTTTATGCAGGCGCTTTTAAAAATCGGTCAATTCAAAGTCCATTCCTTCTCATTCACCAAACGCTATATAGACGATCTTCTCGCTGTGGATAATCGCTATATAAATGAGGAAGTGAAGGATATATACCCACCTTCACTGGATTTGGAGGAAACTACAGATAGCCTTACCGGCACAACATATTTAGACCGATATCTCTATAAAAATGAAGCGGGCTTTCTTTCTCGTCGACTTATGACAAAAGAGATGATTACAATTTCGACATCGTAAATTATTCCTTTCTGGACAACGAGTATCCTATGGATTAAGAATACTGATCAGCGATACGGATATTTTTGGAACATCCTGATGTCTTGCCGGCATCATTGAAAATTGTTGACCGCTTCTCTCTTACAGGAAACTAGCCTATGTTTATGTATACAATGATTGGCTTCTTGAATTTGGTGCTAATGCTGTTATATGGAATGCGGAAACTATGACGAATTTACTCTGGAGATTTGCTAGAACTTCTTGCGAATTGAGGTTCTCAGTACTTGTTTTGCTTGGGGAAGGGTAATTCTGTAATTCGGTAATTTCGGTAATTAATTGTTTCAACGACCTTGCTCTGGTGAGTTCCAGCCAATCAGCGAGTACTATAGGTTCAACTTTTTTCATGCTTAGACCAATCAATAACGTACTTTTCCAATGCAGACTGGAATATCTTCTGATCGACCTTCAGATTTATTCTTCTCGGCTCTCCATATTTAGGTCCCTTCAGCCGGAGCTCTGTTATATAGAATAAGGAATATGTCGTTGGATTATGGGCGCGGATATTCTTTAATAGACGACCGCTGATTTATGACTGACGGACCAGACGCTTGTAATCAGTTTTTAGCACTGGCCATGACTGTTAGACGGAACAGAAAATGTGAGAAAACCCTCTGACCCGTCCGTCGTTATAGTTACTTGCAGGGAAATTACCTGGGAAAGAGAGTACTTTCGGCAAAATTATTGGGAGGAGCCCCTCTAGTTCCCCCCCCCCCAACACCACCACCACTTCGCCGGGCCTGCATGAGCTCTAAATTGTGGACTTCCATGGGCCCAGTGAGAAATATGGACCTGCCATGAACTCTAGTGTGAAATGTGGACCTACCATGGGCTCTAATGTGAAATGTGGACCTACCATGAGCTCTAATGTACAAATTCAATAATCAAATTATTGCATTTCTATTCACTAGTGCAGAAGTGATGAATGTTATGAAATAATGTTGATTTATTCTTATTTATAGGTTACTTCCTCAATTTCTACGACAGAGGAGCCGTTGTGTGTTCAGCCTTAATATTCTTCTTTCTTAGTGTGGACCGATACTTTGCCATTTGTCACCCACTGAAGATCCGCCGAATTTGGTCCGGGAGAAACACGAACATTGCTCTAGTGCTCATCTGGATAATTGCTTTAGGTTCATCCATACCCTATATCTACATATCTACCTACGAGGAATGGAAGAAGGATAACACAACCTACTATTACTGTTATCTGACAGATGACGAACCATGGAAAATAAACTATGATGCAGCAATGTCTATCATAATATTCTTTGTGCCCATTCCATTGCTGATATTTTTATATGGGCGGATGATCTCAGTGCTGAGAAAGGCTGTGCCTGGTGACACAACTGAGGGAGGAAAGTCAACCGCCAATCGTCGTGGGCGATTACAGGTTGTGATTATGCTTATGTCGGTTGTAACCATTTTCATTGTCTGTCAAATCCCTTTCACAGTGGTGATATTGCTCTACTCATTCAGTTCAGACGACTTCAGTTTTGCGGACGGTGGAAAGGTGACGTACCTTTTAACCTGGATTTTTCGCATTATGATTTACGTAAACAGTGCAGCAAATCCAATTGTGTATTTCTGTGTTTCTTCTAACTTTAGAAAAGCCTTCTTGGACATCTTCTGTTGTCATCGGAAGTCCAAAACTGATCATTCTAATACAGGAGATCAGCACACGGATTCTGACACTCTTCAATCATATTAATACATTTGATATTTATTTCTCTCATGTACGGATAATTGCACCAACAGGATAATTGTTATGTGGAGTGTGAACCAGCAGTAGATGCAAGTGGGCGACTCAATGGAATGTAACATAACAAATATAATATTAATCAGTTTCCATTTCTAAACGGTATTATTAACTATTTTAAACTGTTTGTTGTCGCAATGATTTATCGTTACCTTGTGTTTCCGAACAATGCGTTTCCTCTATCAATATTTGTCCATCATTCTGTCATTTACATTTATCATTGCTGAGAGTGTTGACGTGAATTGATATTGTATAACACGTTTCCTCTATCTATATTTGTCCATCATTCTGTCATTTATAGTTATCATTGCTGAGAGTATTGACGTGAATTGATATTGTATAACACGTTTCCTCTATCTATATTTGTCCATCATTCTGTCATTCATAGTTACGAGTGTTCATTCACCCCCATGGCTCATTCACCCCCATGGGTTCATTCACCCCCATGGGCTAGTTTATAGGGATAGTGAGATCGCGTGCCCTTTCTATACTACTCATCGCGCACTACTCATCGCGCATGCGCAGGGTACATGCCTGGCCCATGGAACCCTATCCCGCGCCACACCTATAGGGATAGGGAGATCGCGTGCCCTTTCCATACTACTCATCGCGCACTACTCATCGCGCATGCGCAGTCGACCCATTCTAGTGTAGGGTGTAAGCCTGTCCCATGGAATCTCAGGTAGTGAAAACCCCAGGTGTCTCGCGCCACTCTATCCCGCGCCACACCTATGCGACCCACTGTGCAGTGAGTAAAGTGGAGTAAGAGGAAGAGGAGGAGGGGTAGGAGGAGGAGGAGGACACGCCACGGATTGGCGTGAATTGATATTGCATAACACGTTTCCTCTATCTATATTTGTCCATCATTCTGTCATTTATATTTATCATTGCCGAGAGTGTTGGCGTGAATTGATATTGTATAACACGTTTAACAGACACTTACTTCTTGAAGACACTGATCATGTAGTTAGGATTTTCGATTACAAAAACAATAAAGTTCATTATTCAGCATTTTATTACAATTTCATTTGTGTGTTTTGAAAAACTCATGATGTAACTACATCCCCCTCACTCAGTCGTTGATTTAAAAAAAATGAAAAAGAACAATACATGGATATGTTGTTTGGTGCTGCTCAGCTTTTTGATGGAATAATGGGAAATGTCAGAGCATATCTGTTTACTTGTCGCCTGTAAACTTGTAGTGACCGCTTTTTCTCACAGTTTAGGAAGGCCATTTCCTGTAAGAATATATAAAAATAAAGTACAATTGAAAATCGTGTTCTGTAAGTAATTGATCAAACTTTTCTCCTGAAAGACGCTTTTATTATATAGCAAAACGGAAGCAGGCTTCATAGTTTGAAGAACGCCTTTTCACCTTTAAGTCCGCATTTTACACCAAAGATATGCGCGTGACACACACTGGTATTCAAGTAAGCGTTATCCTCGCACGTACTCAATTGCATGTATCGTTTGTCAGTATTACAAAATAATACGCTACAAACGGGTTTTGGGCTCTACCTCCCCATCTGGACATGAAACGCACATTTCTGTTTAGATATTAAACGATTCTTCTCAGTAAACTCATAACGCAGACATTCCGGGTTATATGTTTCGGTATTGCATTATTAACTTTGGTTATACGTTTGTTCTCTAATGATTATAATACTAAGCATCATTTTCAATTGACAGATACACACAGTAGACTCAGTTGGTAATCTTCTCCGATACCCTTTCCGTGTGCATATCTTTTCAAACAGACACACATGCGTACACACACACTCCTGCACATATTAAAGTGAACATATTCTAATGTGGACAAACAAACACGAACACGATGCTCGTCGTAGAGCAATGGCAATATAATATTTCCATCTGGACTCGATGGTGAACACTGGGAAGAAATCTTCGAAAACCAGTAACATATTGAGTCACAAGAGGCAGTATCGGCAAAGTTGAAGGTGGAGCTCAGCAGAGATTGTCTTAGACAAATACTGGCTCTAGATCCAACATTCAGAAAGGTAACCGTCACCCATATATGGGTGACGCTGGGTCTCGCAGACTAAATGGGTAAACAAATATGGCCACAGTCGACCAATGAAAATCATCAGATTGTCGAGTAACGGATTTGACGGCTATACGTATGCTATACATGACAATGAAGAACGGATGGGTCACAACGTTGAGAATAAGCATGTTTTGAGTTACAGTACTGTACTTAGAGGAAGATGAAATCTGCTGGACGGGAAGATTAGTTTAGTCCATACACAGAGGTTCTGATAGGACGAGAATCAAAATATATGAGACTGCATTACGGGTTCCGATTCGGTGGGAAACATGTACTAAACTTTATTTAGCGTACTAGTTCACGATTATAAACAGCGGCAAGTTTGTTCATAACTTACATTGCAGTCTTGTCCTACCATAGGTCACGTGATATAGCTATTTGTCACTTTATATATGGAGAGTTCCATTGTTTCACCAACTCGAAACTTGAGTATTGCATCGATATGCCAGAACGTGCCCCAAAAGACGTGTTGAGTGCGAATACAAAGTTCGCTTAAATGGAACGAAATTTCACACACAGGTAGTACAATGTGTGTAGATTAACTTGTTCAATTTTATTATTGATCGATCGGTTTGACGGCCATATCCAGTTTTCCAAACAAACTTAAAAGAGTTACTTCTTCGGACACATCGAGTCGATTGCCGAAATACTTGGCATACATGATCGACCGATTGAGATATCTAACAAATCGTCATTTGAAGTTGATCTGTAGACAAAAATGGCCGCCATCGACCGACCAAATTCGTCAGATATTCAAGTAACGGAATTTGACGGCGAAAGCGGCTGTATGTATGCTATTCGTCACGGCAATGAAGAACGATTGCGTCACAAAGTGAAGAATGGCCCCGATTTGACCCAACGGGCCCAAAGGGCGCTTTGGTTTTGAAAAAGTTGCCTAATTGGACAGAAATTTCGCACACGTAGTACGTGATGTTTTCTATTTTCCAATCGATCGATGAATTTGGCGGCCATATTGCTTTCAACTAATTTTTCAAAATATTTCTAAGATCTAAGATCTAAGATCTACGCCCTCGAAACTTCTAAACCGATCACTGCGATACTCGGCGATAGTCGGCGATACTCGGCGATACTCGGCGATACATGATTGATGAATCAATGTCTCTCAAATTTCACAATTTGAAGTTCATCCGTAAAACTTGGCCGCCATCGACTAATCAAAATCATCTGACTTTAAAATTACGGATTTTGATGGCGAAAACGGCTGTATGTATGTTATTCGATATGACGATGAAGAACGAACGGGTCCCACAGGGAAATGCATCGATTCACCCGAACGTGCCCCACAAAAGGTCAATACCACCGACACAACATGGAACACTTCTTTTCCGCTCACGGGTATATTTCTATAATGGTTTTGGAGACCAAACTCAGACAGTACTGACCAAACTGTCAGATCGAAGGGCTAAACTCAAAGATGATATATTCGAGGTTACACGTCCATGAATTTGTTTCTGAGAATAAAGGAAAAGGGTTTCTACGGGCAGTGGAGCGGTTCGGCCTGCAGTTCACCAACAACAGCGGTTATTTGTTATCGAAGTATTACAGGTTTTCACACATAGCATAATTTGTTTTCATTCAACCTCTGCAGGTGAATTGGAGCGATATGCAAGAGGTGGCAAAAATTGACGACGTCTGGCGACTAAAAAGCAACCGTATGACTCTACAGGAAAGAATTCATCGACACCCAACATTCAGACCCGAGAATACGGAGGAATCTCGGACGTAGCCTTAGTATCTCAGCCGCGCTTTTACCAGGTTTTTACGATTGAATAGCTGATTAGATGAGTGTTATTGTGTTAGTTGCTGGGTTGGATGCAAACCGTAATTTGGCGCTGATAGACACAATGTCCACCATGAGATCATACAGTATATATGGTTCTCTCTTTATGACAGCGACTAGTTCATGTAACCGTAACGATTAATAGTTTCAATCGTGCAGACATTGTTAACACGAGCCTGGTTATAGTTATTCATATATTCACTGTTATTGTACGTACGAATCAGTGTTGTATCATTAAATGTTCAAGCTTATGTGGAAACCAAGCATCACTTAATTAGCCACTCCGTCGTTGAGCATAGTTATTTGCCACAAGGGCTCGAAAACGTTATTAGACTATTTCCACAAAATGGAGGATCTTATATATTACCGAGAAACGACTCCGCCGCCGTCGCCATTCCAAACATCTTTATCTCTGAAACTGAGGACATTTTTTCGTATAAATTTTGTTTGCGTACTAGGTCGGGGGGGGGGGAGATTTTCCTGGTTGTGTTTTCATATTTGATCACTACATGACGCTGTAGTCATGAACATTTAAACCTTTCTAACATGATTGTTTTTCAAACGACTTGTTCAATTTTCACGAAATTTGGGTATATTGATGCTGCCGGATAGTCGCAGGCCTGAAAAAGATCTTGGTACTGTTAACGTGACCCCCAAAAGCTGAAAATTTACATCTTTTGATATATTCCAGATTGTTGGATCTTAAGTAAGAGCGGTAGTTTATTTTCTGGTGCAGTTTAGTGGTTGCTGAATCCTAAAATTTGTCATCGTTGCCATGTCCAATTGAAACGTCCATATCTCTGAAACCTTTGGAGATTTTTGGGTCAAACTCTGTTTGCTATCTGTTTTAGTTACCTTGCTGTGTTTTGATGTCTTTATTTGATCATTTTTTAACTTTCTAGTACGATTTCTGTTCCAACAGCTTGTTTCATTTTCAGGGAATTTGGGTAATCTCATAGCATAGACACAGAGCTGGAAATGTTTTGTGTTGTTAGCGTTACCGTATGGGCACTATTTTGGCAACTCGAAAGCGAACGTTCTTGATAAAATGAAAACTGACCAATTTGCACACAGATCATAGTGATATATTTCAGGTCGCTGAACATGAGTGGAATATGACTGGAACTTTTTCTCAAAATGGATTCTCATATGTTTTCAAGAGAAAAATACTCTCTTTTTGCGAAATGTAACTTGAATGAGGGCTATTCTAGCTATTAAAACTGAGTGCCATTTGATCAGTGCAAAGACATCACATTAGAGCAGTCAGACAACATGTTCTGCGGTTGGGAAACCCACTTCAACAAGCTTGCAACATCCACAGGAAATCCCAACTTCAAGGAAGACTACAGCAGAGGGGACATCTTCGACCAACTAGTTCTGCTAGACCTATGTTCCGAACAGAACACCCCAATCCCTGTCATCAATGAGGGTGACGTCAGAAATGCTGTTCTCATGCTCAACTTATGGAAAGCTTCTGACATTGAAGGTGTCTCTGTGAAGCATGTGAATCATGTAATCAACAGTGTCACTCCAGCTATAGTGTGTATCCTGAATGCCATATTGAGAGTAGTGATGATCTCTCAGTGATGATGAAAAACGGCATATTAACTCCTTTATACAGGAAGAAAGAGGTCTCTGACCAAGCGGCCAACTACAGAGGAATTACAGTCACGCCTCTCTTAACAAAGAATTTCGAAATCATCCTTCGTAATCATTTATCCTACACCTTATCTGCCGCCCAGCATCCACTGCAACGAGGCTTCACAAAAAACGTGTCCCTCTCTCTGCAGTACCTTAATTATCCAGGAAGCAGCCCTTGAATCAAAGAAATCAGCAGTCCGAACTCAGGATGCCAAATTTGCATTTGATATGGTAAATCACTCATTCTACTCCGCAAACCACATTTCTGACATAGAGGGAAGTCTATAGCTAACTGTGGCAGACCTCCATACCGACGCCAACACACAAGTCAAATGGCAAGATTCAATATCTGGCAAGATACACCAACATCAAGGTGTCTGATAAGGTGGTATTCTCTCTGCTTACCTGTACAAAGTTGATCTCATTAACATACTGTTCAGGGTGGATTCATGTGGCCTCGGATCCATGATGGGGCGGCGCCCCTGTGGCCGCATGTGACAGAATAACGAGATCCCTCTCCACACCCTCCTCATTATGACAGAAGATTACAGTGATCACGAAAGATATAAAATCCAGCCACTGAAAAGCTAACTACTCACCAACTCAAAATCTCAACACCTGCTAAAGCACCATTGCAGACTTTTCCAGCATCTGAACCTGCATACATATTGGCATTCTGCGACACAACTCTAGTACATCCGTTAAGTAAACCATCGACCAAAATATCATAAAGCCAGGCGAGTGCTGTACTGTAATGGGTCTGGTCTTCATGGCAAGAATGGTTTCAACCATAGCACCTCATGCATCCTGGTGTAAATGTAGTTCGTTCCAATTCTTCTTCTTGGGCTATGTGTCAGTCCTCCCACCAACAAGGAGAGGTAGAGGATGAAGCGTCCTTGCTGCCGCCCTACCGTTAACAGCCAAACTTCATCATCTGCGGATGTTCTCTCTACTTGTCAGCATCTGCACGAACGACTAGTTTATCAAACCTGACATAGCCGTTAGACAAGTTTGAATAAAAGGCCACGTCCGAAGCAGTTGGTTCTTGTTGGTTCGTAACTCACTAGCAGTATATCTCATACCATCTATAAATGATCTTCTTGATGATCCATCGAACAAGTACAGATGGAAAACAATGACTCGCAAGGCAGTTACAGAATATCTGGTCTTCAAATCGCAACTGCACCCGTCCGTTAAGCATCTGCACCTCCCCCCGTCTCGATTTATCTCATCAAAAGGGTTTCCTGCAGTCTCTTTAGTTTCCAGTTCCCCGTGTGATGTTTGACGGCCGGGAATTCGACTTCGGAGTTCGGACACTTACCGGTAATTATATTCTGCAGTCCAACCGTGTACAGTACAGCGTAAATGCTACCTGTAAACTCTGCAGCACTGAACCGGAAGATCATGAACATTTCCTTGACAAATTCCTCTTCTGTCAGAAATATGTAAGGGTTCTAACCTACTGTCTTATCAATAGAGTGATAAAATTGTGAACTATTACGCAGTTGGTTTCCCCCTGCGACAGTCCTTAATATTAGTATTTTATTTATCCGCTTTTAACGATGCGAACTGTGATATTCTGCATGAGCCAAATACTGGAAAGAGGTGCCTCTATTTAAAGGTGGGATTTACAATTCTGAACTGAACTAAACTGAACATAGCAATAATCTACGCACTGCTTATTCTCGTTAATTTTGTTTTCCTGCGTATGTATACGAATGGTTTACACACCGTACCCCTTCTGCACATTCATGTGTAGGGAAACAACTCCCCTTCTTCACTAGCGTCCTTCGTGCTTTATTGACTCCTCCATAACCGCCTGTTTCTGTTGCTGTATTACTCTTTTATTTAAACCTACGTGCTAGTTTGCCACTTTTAAACTTTCTACTTTACCTGCAAAACTACTAATAGTTCAGATCTGTCACCTCAACACTGTATAGCCTCTCATATATTGGGGTTATTCTGGACCAATTCGCATACCCAACCGAGCAGAGGATCACGGGTAAATTCAAAGTTGCGGCCACGAGGGTCTGACGTAACAGTGTTTTTTTCTCTCTCGTTTTCTCCAAAATATTTGACTTTTTCTCGTGAAAGTGCCCAAAATTCTTCTATTTCACACTGGATAATTATTTCTTTATTTGCTACGCAGTATTATCGGACAAAACATAACAGGTAAATCTGGAAATCTAAACATGCATTTTTATCACTAAGACCTCACTGTAATGTCATCAGAGCGGCCATCTTGTTTTCTTTCTTTTATATTGTGGTAAGTTTAGACACTTACCTATGCTCTTCCAAAGATCCACAGGCCAACGACGACTGTAACACAGGCAATTATCTGCAGCTGGTTGTTAGACGCTTGTGCTGGCTTTATGGAAGTGGAGTTGAAGAGAGCCATGCATGGGAGAGAACTCTGTAGGTAGTGTTGGGTACTACATCCCTCCCTTTCCTATAAGAGACTTGTCTATAAACATGATAAGAGCTGATAAGCACACACATTTGATAAGTAAGATTGGTACAAAAACGCACGTATACGATTTCTAACAAACATTCTATCCATGATATGAGTAGGTCAGCTTGACACATCTCAGGAAATTAACACGCTCAATCCTTGCCTACGTAACCAACTACTTTTCTAAGAATAAATCAACGTATGTACAGTTACATCTATTCGATGTTGGAAATATCATTCAATCACAAACTTGGGCATCTCCATATTATATCCCGAAAAGGCAGTCTAACACAAATACAAATTAGCAACTATCTCAAGTGATTGAAGCCAGGAGGAAGCTAGCAACCTCCCCCTGGGCAAGGGTTCTGAAGTCTGTTGTGTTAAGGCTGTTGTTGGCAGATTATCAGTTCCAGCGATAAAGTTCCTTGGCGTTGTAGTTGGCTGAATCTACTAACACCGAGAAGGGTACGTTCTTTAGGGTGGCCAGTTTGTAGGCAACACATCCAATGGACCATGGGGTGTTAATGGGTCCATATGCTCGAGGAGGTAGATATGGAGAGTCGGTTTCCAACAACAGGCGATGTAGATCCACTTTAGCTGCTGCTTCTGCGACCTGTTGGCTCCTGAATATCGTTGTGGTGAAACCAAATCGTACTCCAGGCAATATTCTAGTCCACTCTCTCATCTCCTCAAGGGAACCAGAGAAGCAATGGCGATGAATGGGGATGTTTGTTACGCCCGTTCGTTGTAGCAAATCCAGGACAGTGGAAGCTGCATCACCGGACCCGTCATCTCGACAATGGAGTATGAGGACTTTCTTATGATGCACCGACAGGGGCAAAACGCGCAGCTAGAATGTTATCTGGCCATCGATTTTCCTCTGCTTGCAGGCTTCCTTGTCTGTACAGTTAGGCTTACACCTACATGCCGTAGTGAAATCAATGCCTACTTCTCCCAGACCAACACAGCGAGGGTGTTGGAGCAGGGTGTCCAAACGATTGATGTGATCATCGAGTGCGCTTGCTTGCACCAAGTGGGGATGGACACCAAACGAAACACTGAGTCTGCGGTCAGTTAACTGGGTATTGCACATGTTCCAAGATGATGGATATACATAATTCGCAATGGCATGTTGAAGCTGCCATTCATGTCCAGTGTAAAAGGACTGTTCCAGCTCCTGGAATGTTTCCAACCCGGCATTGGACAGCAGCTTATCAAGATGGAAATGAGTATCAACAAATTACAAGCGTCTAGTCCGTCATTCATAATCCAGCCGTCGTCCATTAGAGAATATCCGCGTCCATAATCCAAAGACCTATTCCATTTCCATATAACAGTATTAGCACCAAATTCAAAAAGACAAAAGTATACATAAACATAGGCTTGTTTCCTGCAAGAGAGAAGCGGTCAACAGTTTTCAATGATGCCGGCAAGACATCATGATGTTCCAAAATATCAAATCCGTATCGCTGATCAGTATTCTTAATCCATAATATTCATTATAGAGTCGTCATCTAAAAATGATGTACCTCAGTCACGCTTTGATTGTGACTGTTCATATGAGTACCATGAGGATCTTGAAGTACATGGGCTCATACGGCCCCTAGCCCCGGGTTAAGCGGAATTAGACACATGTTACGAAACGTAGCGCCATAGATCTTGCACGCTACGTTCGTATTTTGCTATCAGCATGCGATATGTATCGCCAAATTTGAGAAACTTTGAGTGGAGGCGCTTGGTGGAATAGCCCTGTTTTATAAGTTTCTGCAACAGTGTTTTGTGACGTTGATTAAAATCGTCACATTTAACACAGGATCTAGCAAATGCTACTAAGCGAGATATGTATACGCCATATGCAGGTCCCACTGGAATATTACTGTCCAGAAAGGGATAGTTTACGATGTCGAAATTGTAATCATCTCTTTTGTCATAAAGTCGACGAGAGAGAATACCGCTTCATTTTTGTAGAGATATAGATCTAAATATGATGTGCCTGTAGGGCTATCTGTAGTTTCCTTCAAATCCAGTGAAGGTGGATATATATCCTTCACTGCGTCATTTATATAGCGATTATCCACAGCGAGAAGATCGTCTATATAGCGTTTGGTGAATGAGAAGGAACGGGCTTTGAATGGATCGGTTTTGAAAGCGCCTGCATATAGTCATATTCATAAGAGAACAGATACAGGTCAGCCAACAGGGGTGCACAATTAGTACCCATTGGAATACCTATATGCTGCTGATATATTGTGTTGCCAAATTTCACATAGATATTTTTAATGAGAAATTCAAGCAACTCTATAAACAAAGAAACATCCCATGAATGATATCTCTTGTATGTAGTCGAGCTAAAGAATGCTTTATGGCTTCCGACATTAATATATCTACGATCAGTTTTCTTGAACACAGATACTATTAATGAACTTATACGGTCAATAAGGTCCTGATGAGGGATTGTAGTATAGAGTCGAGAAATCCCATGTGGATACATGTCTGTACGGTATGTGACCTTTAGCATCAAGTTCTTCCGTAAGACATTTTGAGTTTTCAATATCCACATACATTCAACGCCAGAGTTCTTGAAAATAGTGGCGCAATACCTTTCCCAAAATGCTTTTACCTCCTGAAGGGCCCTCGTCAATAGGGTTGAAAGAAGCTTGGTGGTGCAGCTTCTAGAACCAGCTATGAATCTAGCTTTGTATGGTGATTTATGCATTTTGGGAGTCCAGTATATTTTTGGTATGTCGCTATGATTGGTTGGAAGACAAATACCTCTTTCCTTGAGAAACTTTTTGTGATTGTTAAATAAATCTTCCAGAGTAAATGCAGTTTGGGAGTAAGTAGACATATTTGATGAAGATATGTCTACACTCAATTCTTTAACCCTATCTGGCCTGGGCTTTTTGGGCCCTGTCCAGGCCTGGGGGGGGCCGAAATGGCCCCCCCTAATTATTTTTCTTACCCCTTGAGCTAGGGAGCTGAAACTCATTACACTATACCCTTGGGTCAAGATCTACCAGAAAATGTAAAAAAATCCAAGATGGCCGCTTTGATGACGTCACAGTGACATCATTTTCAAAAACGGCATTTTTTGGTCGATTTTTCGGTCGAATTTTATTTTTGCAATTTCTCCACAAAAACTGCATGAAAAATTAGAAAATATTAATGTGATATGAAATAAAATAGTTTTTACCCACTTTTCATCGCGGAAAAGCATAAATTTTGAAGAAATATGACAAAAACATCACTTTTCTGGTACCCACGTGGCGGCCATCTTGAATTTACCCATGATCCTCTGCTCGGGGGGTTATGCAAATAGTTTCAAAATGACCCCAATAAGATAAACTATAAAGTCAGGAAGTTTCAGCTCTCCATTTTTTTTCGTTCCGGAGATAGTGCAGAAAGTTTGGTAGGGGGGGGCCATAATGGCCCCCCCAAGGCCTGGTAGGGTTAACCAGCACCTGGTAATAGTAATATTTACATATGAATATTATATTATTCGGAGCTTTGTCTGCTGGGACTATAACGAATTTACTCTGGAGATTTGCTAGAACTTCTTGCGAATTGAGGTTTCTCAGTACTTGTTTTGCTAGGGGAAGAGAACTTCTGTCAATATGGCGGATTGTTTCAACGACCTTGCTCTTGGTGAGGTCCAGCCAATCAGCGAGTACTGTAGGTTCAACTTTTTCTCGCTTAGACCAATCAATAACGTACTGTTCTAATGCAGACAGCACTATCTTCTGGTCCGCCTTCAGATTTATTCTTCTTGGCTCTCTATATTTAGGTCCTTTCATCAGGAGTAATTTCAGATCCTTATCACTCACCACATCAAGGTCACCAGTCACAATATGTTTGCATGGTGTATAGATAAAGTTCGACAATTCACAATTACAACTATAGCCTCCTGACGTGTATAAGTTCCAGTCAAACTCCTTGACAGCATTGGAGTAATTGAATATTTTGATGGCTATAGATTTAGTATACTTATATGAAATGCAAGGAGGTTCTGTGAACTTGAAATAGTTTGGTACGGCGTTGCGTACCTCTGGATCATTCAGGATTCGAGGTAAATTAATGATGTCCAGTCCTTTATCTAAGTAGTTGAGTTTCAAGAAAAGCCGATCTTGAGATGTTTCGATTATGTTCACTGGACGATACAACCGAAAATACGCTATATCTTGACATACTTTACTGATTTTTGATGGTATTATATTTCCTGAAGACGCAGATTGCTGTATATCTCTGGCTATTTGATTTAAAGCTCTCAGAGGTAACGCATACAGAACTGTACGTAAGCTATGTATACTATTGGGTGCGTTAGTTAAACCCACTAAGTAATTTAAAGTGATATGATCGTGAATCATCGAACTATTAAACTTTCGCCAACCATGGCTGCGTTGTCTCCGTTGATGGGGTTTAAATAGTTGGGTAATGTTGGATATATTTGAACGGCGGTTTGTAGCATTGCCGAACCCACTGACATTATCATTTAAACCAAACGGAAACACTGACCCAAGTTCTAGCATCCAGAATAATTCCCGCTCTCGGATTTTTCTCTCAAATCCAAAGGGGGAATCCTTAGTAGATGGATAGACGACGTCTATGATCTGAATACTAAAGTTATCCCAGCCATGGTCGGGTCCAGAAAAATGCCTACCTATAAGCAATTGCTTTTTCCTTACGGATTTTCTGTGACCGTTCACCCTAAGATGGAGTCTTTGGGTGGTCTTGCCAACATACTGTTGACCACACTTCTTACAGGAAACTAAGTAAATACAGTTTGTAGTAGAACAACTAAGATCAACATACGAGTTAACAGAATATGAGTTACCAGTTAACGCGGAACTAAATGAAGCTGAAGTATTAAAGAGTGGACACGTGAGACATCCACGGTGTCCACACTTAGAAATTTTGAAATTATTACATGTAGAATTCGGTGCTAAACAATCATCAAGCGCAATATTGCAAGGTTTGATGTCGTGGCCTTGCTTTGCTGTCAGAAATATATCTGTCATTTGGATTGAAAAAGGTCTTAGTGCATTTCGAACTATTAGAGACTCGGCCGAGAAACCTGCACTAAGGTTCCTCGGGTCTGTCTTCATATTTTTCTTTTAGTTGTGCTCATTATGTTTGTTGGGTGTGCAGGGGCCCGGCCTCGGGGACAACTTGTCCACCAGCAGAATCCAGGCATACACAGGTTAAAATTACAAGCGTCTAGTCCGTCATTCATAATCCAGCCGTCGTCCATTAGAGAATATCCGCGTCCATAATCCAAAGACCTATTCCATTTCCATATAACAGTATTAGCACCAAATTCAAAAAGACAATCATAGTATACATAAACATAGGCTTGTTTCCTGCAAGAGAGAAGCGGTCAACAGTTTTCAATGATGCCGGCAAGACATCATGATGTTCCAAAAATATCAAATCCGTATCGCTGATCAGTATTCTTAATCCATAATATTCGTTGTAAAGTCGTCATCTAAAGAATGATGTATCTCAGTCACGCTTTGATTGTGACTGTTCATATGAGTACCATGAGGATCTTGAAGTACATGGGTTCATACGGCCCCTAGCCCCGGGTTAAGCGGAATTAGACACAAGTTACGAAACGTAGCGCCATAGATCTTGCACGCTACGTTCGTATTTTGCTATCAGCATGCGATATGTATCGCCAAATTTGAGAAACTTTGAGTGGAGGCGCTTGGTGGAATAGCCCTGTTTTATAAGTTTCTGCAACAATGTTTTGTGACGTTGATTAAAATCATCACATTTAACACAGGATCTAGCAAATGCTACTAAGCGAGATATGTATACGCCATATGCAGGTCCCACTGGAATATTACTATCCAGAAAGGGATAGTTTACGATGTCGAAATTGTAATCATCTCTTTTGTCATAAAGTCGACGAGAGAGAATGCCCGCTTCATTATTATAGAGGTATAGATCTAAATAAGATGTGCCTGTTGGGCTATCTGTAGTTTCCTTCAAATCCAGTGAAGGTGGATATATATCCTTCACTGCGTCATTTATATAGCGATTATCCACAGCGAGAAGATCGTCTATATAGCGTTTGGTGAATGAGAAGGAACGGGCTTTGAATGGATCGGTTTTTGAAAGCGCCTGCGGATGAAGTTTATGTGAAAATGGGATTGTCTGCTGTGTTGATGGCATGGATATTTTGAAAGGTTTGACGTGTGTTCACATTCAGACGCAAAAGTAGGTTGCAGAGAATCCGCCAGTGTATTAATGTGACAACGTGACTAGGTGGACTAATGGTAAACATATCTGGTGTGCAACCTATCCCTGCGAAAAGCTGACAATAACTGCACATCAAGAACCTCTCGCTCCCACTGAACTCACTGTTCGATGGATCTTTCGGTGGGTATAACATGTTGCTGGTAACGTAACAAAGTAGATCATTCGGATCTTGAAGGTTGAACTGACGACAAAGAAAAAGAAGCATGTCCCTCGTCATAAAACACCAACGCTGCAAGTTGTGATCGTTGAACTCTGCTCCGTGAATGTGTTCTGGTTGGTCTATATGTTTTGTAAGTGTAAAACAGGGTGTAGCTTCTTGCTTTTTGCAGGTCCAACAAGCTGTTGTGGCAGACACAAACCAAGGAAGATGAGCCCGTACCACATGCCTCTTAAGATGGGTCGTGCGTGCCTCACACAAAGGGCATTGCTTATGTTTGGGTTTCCCCTTGGCATATGTGACGTTTGGTAGATTTAACTCTGTTGGGGTTGCTGAATCTTCGGCACCGCTGCTGTCGATCTCATCTACCACAATGAGCTCATCCCATGGGGGCTGTGAATTGGAGCTGTGTGCTGATTCTCCATCACTTGAACATGAATCCTCGCTTTCATCCGGAATCTCAGCATCACTGGGCTCATAGTCTGGTATAAAATAAGCCTCATCTAGCAGGTCCAAATCATCCATCTGCAATGCAGAAAGAACCTACACTAACTATGTGAATTGAGAATAAAATTTTAACCTGTATATGAAATTTACGAACTGATTAAATAATTGCTTAACAAAAAAAAATTGAAGATGGCACGCCTATTTGCAATAATCTGTGAAGCGGGATGGAGGGTTAACTCTTCTGCCGGCACGTGTAGTGACAGATTGTTTAGTGTGATCGAAGAGGTCTGCGATATCGCCCTCATCAACAGCACCAAGCGCTTCATTATCAGACAATGTTTCCTGTAGAGACAAATCTTCTGAGTCTTCATCATCGCTCTCCGAGCCATTGCCAGCTTCAATGACCGCCGCAGGCTCTTGATCAGTGTCAGTCACCATCTCGGGCTCTCGGTGAACAGCTTCTGTCACCGGCTTGGGCTCCCGGTGGACAGCTTTAGTGACCGTCCCCGGCTTTTTGCAATTTGCATCATAATCTACTTCAGGATCACCCCGGACTTGTCCTTCACCCGGTTCAGCACACGCAACATCATTCGCTGCCATTCTGTCAGTGGTAGCAGTAGCCTTGCTGGTGAGTAACTGGTGACGCATTTTCCTCAACCACAGTGGGAAGACTCGGTCCTTGCAAATCTTTAACTTGTCATGGTGTATGACAAATGTTCCCTTCCGGTTCTTCATTGTGTACAATGGAGGCCTAGATTGGACTACCAAGTACGGGCCGATCCATATGGGGCGCAGCTTCGCACTTTGGCCGACCTTAGTAGTTGAGTCCCTCTTTAAAACTATGTCTCCTACCTGATAGCTTTTTTCCACAACACGCAGATCATAATCACGCTTTTGTCGGTTTTGACTTTGGCACAGATGATCACGTGCAAAGCCGTGAATTTCTGGAAGGATGGTAGTGAGATGTTTCACCCAGTCATCAACAGCGTATTTAGGAAGGTTAGCCTCGGCTGTGCCAAGCAGCAGATCAGTTGGTTGTAACACATCCCTGCCAAGCATCAACTGATTTGGGGTGTATCCCGTTTGGCGGTTTACCATAGAGTGTAGTGCCATGGCCAGATGAGAGGCAGATCACGGTCCCAGTTTCCATTCTTCCCTTCAATGTAGCACCTGATCATCTGAAGAACAATTCTGTTGTAACGTTCTACCTGTCCATTTGATGAAGGATGGTAAGGGGTTGTTCTTGTTTTGGTGATTTGTAACACATCGCAAAAGGCCTGGAACAGGTTGCTGACAAAATTCCTCCCTTGGTCAGTATGAACCTCCAATGGACAACCAAATGTGACCACGAAGTGCACCAAAAACTTATGGGCGACCTGAATTGCAGATTGCTCTGGTATGGCTGCCATCTCGACCCACTTACTAAACTGGTCAATCATCATCAAGACATATCTGTTGCCAGTCTGGCTTGTATTAAAAGGTCCTAAGATGTCGAGGTGAACTCGCTCCATGGGGTATCCAGAATGGTAAGAATTCAGGGCTGCTCTTGGTCTTACATTAGACTTCTTGCTTCGACTGCATACTGTACATGATTGTACATAGTTTTTACAATCCGCAGACATGTTATGCCAAAGGAAAGATTGCTTTAATCGCTCAAGAGTCTTCTGTTGTCCCAGATGACCAGCTGTCTTCACATCATGGCAAAGATGTAGTGCTTCTGTTCGTAAGCCTTTGGGAACTACCAGGCATGACCTTGGTGCTGGGTGAATATCCCACAAGTAATTCAGTACTCCCGAGTGAAAACGAAGTTGAAGACGACAAAGCCACAGTGCTTTGGTAGCAGGACTACAAAGGTAAAGAGTAGAGGTGGGTGGAGTCTCATGATTTTCAAGCCACTCCATGATAGGCTTAATATCAGGGTCCTGGAGCTGCAATCTTCTCAGGTCATCAGCAGAATATCCCTCCATCCAGTTACAGGTGCATGGCGGATCATCTGTTTCCAGTGTTGAAGATATAGTATGTATGGTCAGGTCTTCAAAACCAATGCACTTTATTGCAAGGGGAATGACATCATCAACATCTTCAGCAAACCGAGACCATTGGCTGTGAGCTCTTGCGCAGTAGTTGCAACCTCCACAAGATAGTGAATCTGGGGTGGAACCTGCATTGTAACAGTCAC
Source organism: Hanleya hanleyi (assembly GCA_036873755.1). Lineage (NCBI taxonomy): Eukaryota > Metazoa > Mollusca > Polyplacophora > Lepidopleurida > Hanleyidae > Hanleya > Hanleya hanleyi. Next base: position 134,136 of record JAVTVY010034434.1, read on the forward strand.
AAGGTGGGATGCTATCTGGGATACGCGATAGTCCATCCGCGTTAAGGTGCTTACGACCTTCCCGGTGAATAATCTCCATGTCATATTGGGCCAGCTCCTCCATCCAACGAGCTAGCTGACCTTCAATGTGCTTGAAGCGCATCAGCCAAACTAAACTGTTGTGGTCAGTACGGAGGATGAAGCGACGTCCAAGTAAATAATGTCTGAAGTGTCGACAAAACTTGACCACAGCCAACAGCTCTTTTCTGGTTGTGCAGTATCGGCGCTGAGGTTTCAAGAGAACATGACTGGCAAAGCAAATAACCTTCTCAGTCCCGTCCTGGATTTGGGAAAGCTCCGCACCAATTGCTGCATCAGAGGCATCAGTGTCCAATATGAATGTTCCATCTGATGAAGGGTAAGCCAAACAGGGGGCATTGGTAAGTACCTCTTTTACCCTATCAAAGGCTGTCTGATGGGTATCCAACCAGATAAATGGACCCTTCTGGTGAACCAGCTCATACAGGCAAGTGATCATGCCTGAAAACCCTTGAATGTGATCCCTGTGATAATTCACATAACCCAAAAAGGACAAAAGCTTTTCCCTATCAGAGGGAACCGGCCAATCCTTGACTACTTGAACTTTGCTTGGTGCCACAGAGACTCCGGAACCATTGACTAGCTTACCCAGAAATTCAACCTCCGTTTGAAAGAGCAAACATTTAGATGGCTTGAGCTTAAGTTTGTATAAGCGGAATCGCTTAAAGACATCTTCTAAGCTTTGTAGACCTTGCTGAAAACTCTTGCCAAGAACAATGATATCATCGAGGTAAAGTAAGACATCAATCCAAGTGAGCCCTCGGAGGACAAGCTGCATGGCCCTTTGGAAGGTTGCAGGGGCATTGCATAGCCCAAACCCCATACGCGTGTGCTCAAAGAGGCCATAGCGTGTTACGAAGGCCGTCTTTTTCCTATCTGCTTCTTCTAGCTCGATTTGGTAGTACCCAGAGGCCATATCTAGTGTGGAAAAATAAACTGTTCCATGCAGCGTGTCGAGACAGTCTTCGATATTTGGCAATGGGAACACGTCCTTCACAGTTCGTTCATTTACAGCCCTGTAGTCAATGCACCATCTCACTGAGCCATCTCGTTTCCGGACCAGTACCGGCGCAGAGGACCAATCTGATGTAGATGGTTGGATCACTCCGGCATCAAGCATCTTGGCAAGGTGTTGTTCCTCTTGACCTTGAAATCCAAGAGGGGTTCTTCTAATCTTGTGTTTGACAGGGGGAGCATTGCCAGTATTAATGGTGTGTTTCACAGAGGACATACAACCCAGATCAAGGTCATGTTTTGCAAAAACATCAGGAAATTTTAGCAGAACGTGACCAAGTTGTGCACACTCTGCCGGATGAAGGCCACGACAGGATCTGTCAAACATATCTAACATATGGGGTGGTAAACGTGCACGGATCTCTTGGAGTTCCTCCTGTACATTGTGACTGAGTGGGTCCTCTTGGACATGCACCTCTTTGCATAGGATGCTTGAGGTGTCTTGTGCAGATTCGGTGAAGTCAGTTTCATCAATCTCCTCTGCATTTCCAATGTGATGGTGTCGCTTTAGGCAAATATATTTGTGTGTGTCATTAACAACCCGGACATGGGCTTCTCTGCCTTTGGTGATGGCAGCCGACACCAATAATCCTTTGTTATGTGGAGTAGCTTCTACCACAAAATCATTGTCTAAGGGACGTTCAAGGGAAACCTTTGCTATCGCCATGGAGTTTGGCGGAATCACGGTTCTTTTGCTGACAAAGACTCTGCTTACTTGCAAATTGCCTGAACCTATATTCCTTTTCAGGGAAGCCGAAATAACCTCCCCTCCAACGGTGACAGTGCTGTTGCGTACGTCAACAAGGCACCTCTGTGCAACAAGAAAATCAAGGCCTAGTATAACCTGGTCTACCATTGGAGCAACACAGACATCCCAGCTAAATGTCTGTGATCCAAGCGTTATTTCAACATTAGTTGCAATGTGGCCTAAAACAGGCTGATCGCCCAGACCTTTGAGTTTGATAGGTCTACTCAGAACATGGTCTGGCAGAATGTTGTGAAACAGCTTCTCATTTACGAGTGTGATCATGGCTGCTGTATCAACCACAGCTGTGGTTTCGTGGCCGGCAATACATGTCTTGACTTCGAGGCTTAAGCCATGTGCCTGTCTGACCACAACCTCTTTAGGATCTTCTATCTGTGGAGCTAAACTTTCCTGGCTTCCAAAATCGGAACTAACAGTACGGCCTGTGTGTAAAGACCGGACTGAGCGATGGCCACGACGCTCAGTCCTTACTAGTTTAACGAATGGGACGCCTGGGTAGATTCTCCAGCCGTGTTGGATGACATGGTGGTTCTACCCTGCAAATCCCCCATAGAAGAATGCATCTGCCATTGGCTACCATTCCTCGCTTCGGTTCGGGCTGGAGGTGTTGAAGATCTTTGCCATTGGCTACCAGTTCTCGGTTCGGATGGGGCTGGAGGTGTTGGAGATCTGAAACGGACATGGTTCCTCGAGTTGGCTTCCGAGTTGTTGTATGGAGGGGTGCTTGAACGATAACGACTGGGGGAACTAGGTGAAAAGGATGGTCTATACCGATTAAGTGACTGTGGTGCATTTAATCCACCTTTGAGTAGTTTGCTCATTTCGGTTACCATCTGTTTCAGCTCACTCACCTCTTCCTGCAGTCTGACAGAATGCGGCGGAGAGTTAGCTGATTGCCCATTGTAAGGGGGTTTATTGAACATGCGGACATCATGCTCTCCTTCGGTGAAGTTCGGTCCTTCTGACTCTGTAAATGATGTTTGTCTCTGAAAGTAACTTTGTGGTCTGCTGGGAGAGCTACTTTTGTAGCCGAAGATAGCCTTGTTGTTAGCTACTGCAGCTTTGACATATTTAAGTGCTCTATGGATGCTAGTTGGCTCTTTTTCCATGGCGCATTTTGCTGCCTCCTTGTCTTTACAACCGCGCAAGAAGGTCTCAGTAGAAATCTGGTCGATAGTTTTCCGATCCGAGATGTCATAGCCATCCAGTGCCAAAAAGTGTACTCTTTGGGAGAATTCTTCCACAGATTCTTCTTCCCTCTGTCGCAAATACTGCAGCTGTCGACGCGCTGCTGCTGGAGCATCCTTATGGCTGAAACGCCGACGAAGTTCTTTCTTCAGTGTCTTGAAGTCATCATGGATACCTAGTCTATTTGCATATTCGAGAGCCGTATTTGTTA